>RJWH01002409.1:0-220063 GCA_004363575.1 Solenodon paradoxus
AGAGAGAGAGAGGAGAAAAAGCTGGAGGGTGATGGAAAATTCATCTTAAATGGGAAGAGATAAGAGAATGACAAGAGTCTTCTCTGAAGACCTCAACAGAGCTCAACCTCTAAAAGTAATGTGCTTTTAAACTTGCAGATACTTCAAAGGAATCTTTGATGTTGATTTTGCCCATCTTCCAGGCACATGCCTCTGAATAATGATGATGATATTGTTTAATGATTAAATCTGACAACCATGATCATTTATTGAATACTTACTATGTGCCAGGTAAGTAAATTCCATGAATCATTTCATTCTCGTAAAGATGAATTTGTTATCATTTCTATTTTGCAGACAAAGTACAGGGAAGGTAAAGACTTGAAGATCACACTGATTTACATAGCAGAACTAGAACTTGGGGCCACCTGACTCCCAGTCATCTTCTTAACCAGCACACGATACCACCTGCTTCTGACTATTAAGGCTAGAAGGCAGGAATTCAGAGAAAGTAAGGGTGTCAGCCAGAATCATTGGACAAAAGGAGTGCTGCCCCAACAGGAGGGGCAGCTGCTCATCAGATATGTGGTCTCCACAGCAGGGATGGTGGGAAGTGTGGACTGAGGTGCTCTTGGGAGAAGGGTCTACTAGAAAAAGTGGTTGCTCTTTAGAGAAGGACTGTCCCAGATTCCAGGTAAATCTGTTGCCAAAGACACAGGATGATCCATCCTCCTCCTATGCCCCAGTGAATCTGGCAGGGAGCCACCGGAATGAGCCAATCCTGGGTAATAAATACAGAGGGAGAGAGCTGCAGAGCCTGAGAGGCGGGTTCCTGCCTTCACCCAGTATCTAGAACACCTGGGGCATTTGTTTTGAATTAAAAACAACAACAACCCACAAAAAAGCCCTACCAAAAACCTTTTCAGTAGGTCTGGGGCAGGACCTAAGAATTTGTATTCAAAGGCTTCCTGGATTCTGATATAGATCTCATGAGAAACACCAATAATGATGATCAGAGGTTCTGCCCCTTGGTACTACCCAAGTTTATTTCTGCCTGGGAGTGAAAAACAAGTCAATTAAAAAAAAAAAAAAATGCCATGTCCTATATTGCTCTGCGAAAGTTTTCCAAACTCTGACTAAGCTCTGGAAAATTCTAACTTCTTGGAAGTTCCTTCACCTGTAGGATGAAGCTGTCTTCATTTTGAAATAGCTATTATCATTTAACATACCTCTTTGCTACAAAAGTCTAAATTTGTTTTCTTAAGAGTCACTTCCTTCTGAAAGTGTCTCCTCTCTGGCTTCTATCAGGCTAGACTATCCTCTCCTTCTTGCCTATTAAATGATGTTCCTTTGCTACAGCTCCTGCCCCTTCTGAAGGGTTTTCTCAGAGCTCAGTTCTGGAACACTGGAGCAGAGTGAACCCCAGCTCATCACTCACTCCCACCTTTCCCCCACTCTTCACTTCTCTGACCTTCAGCACCAGCACCCCGCCTCCATCTGTAGCATGGGAAGGGCTAATAATAGTACCTACCTCATAGGCTTCTTACCAGGAGGAAATGAGAGAACATACGTAAATTACTCACCACCTGCCTGACCCACATTGGGCCCTGAGTAAGGGTAGACGTCCTACCCTATGACTTTACTATGACCAACACACTTTGCATACAGCCCTGACCCTTCACCTTAATTCCAGCATCTAAATGAAAGTCTATAGATTACTCTGGAATGGTGCACGGTGACTTCAAACACCAGGTACATATAAAACCTAATGAAACATCACTGCCTGCCCCAACTTTGCTGCTGTCCCTTGTTCAGAAAGTGACACTGTTATTGTCCTGGCTACTCCAGGGTCCTTTTGGCCTTAGACCTTCTGATTTCTTAGACCAAGCACAGTTCAGTGGATATGTGAGTCACCTAGAATTTAAAATTTTTTTCATAAAAAAAGAGAATTTTAATATATTTTTGTCCAATCTGACTAAAACTGAAATGTAACCAATATAAAAATTGAGATGTTCTACTGTTGCGTACTAAATCTTTGAAACTCAGCTTGCGTTTTATAAACATAGCATCACTTGATTTGGACTAGACACATTTCCCATGCTTTCTAGTAACGGTGGTTGCTTCTGTGGACAGTGCAGCCTTGGAACCTGACACTTTCCAAAATCTCTTGATTTCTACTTTGATGGAATTCTATTTAAATTTTTCTCTACTCTCCTGCCCTCTATTTTACTTTAGTCTTGGCTTCCAGCATCTTGCACAGGGCTACTGCTTCAGCCTCATAACAAGACTCCTGGCTCCTTATCTTGCTCCAATCTAACTACCCTGTGACCACGCTTAGCTATTTCAGCTTATTTCAAACCAGCTCAAAAAAGTTCCAGGGATTTCCAGTACTTCCAAGAAAGTCCAAAGCGGGCTCCTCTTTGTAATCAAAATTCTCTCTAGTATTTTTGCCACCATACTAAAAGTCCTAATCATAAAGCAGCATATGAGTGTCTCCCTGTCACTTAGGTGGCTAAGGCAGAGGTTATAAAAGCCATGGACTTGGGTTTGAGACATGAGGCTAGAAAATAAAAATAAGCTTAAAAAAAAAAAGAAAATGACTACATTGAGCTTACTGGATGCCAAGCTATTTGCTCTTCACTGTCAAAACATTACCCTACTGAATCCTTGCAATGACTCTGGGACACAGCTTCTCATTCCTAAAGTACAAGTGAAGAAACTAAGGCACAGAAGTTATACGTGCTTCGTGTCAAACAGCAAACCAGTGGCTTGGCTGGAATTTAAGCCCAGGAGTCTGACTAGAGGCCAGGCCAGGCTCTCTAGCTCGTCCGCTGTGGTGGAGGGGCTGCGGATCCCTGGCCTTGTGGGCTGCGCTTACAGTTCCCACCTGTAAGTCTCTGCTGCTTCTCCGGAACTTCTTTAAATTCTCTTTTCCTTTAGGCCCTGGCTTACATTTGTAATTTTTTTTTTTTAAGGAAGATCTTGCTAATGACTTTTGCTGATAGTGACTAACTCCCTTTATAAATTCCTGCTCTGATGTTTAAGTTCAGGGGGTCAAGGACCCATCGGGGCTGGTCCATCCAGTAGGAATGAGTGGTGTGTGAATCCCTTAAATTGTAGGCAAAATCTGGCATCTGTGCCTATGCTTCATTTTTTCAGAAGTAAGTATTTCTATCATCAAGATCTCAAAAAGTTCCAGCATACCAGTTATCTCAGTGCTGAACTATTATTTAATGCTTACTGTTAGGCAACTGACTGTGTGTGTGAATATTGTCTTCCCACGAAAAAACTGGAAGTTTAGTTGACTGATAAAATGATAGAAATTAGATTTTTTCACTAGTTACTATGTCCCAGGCACTCTATCAAGTACTTTATATAGACATTAGTTCTTTTAATATCTGAAGCCATAGAGGGTATATTTATTATACTTATTAAGATTGAGGCTTAGGAAGTTAACTAATTAGCCCAAGACCAGAGAGTTAGTAAGTCGTAGAAACAGGAGCTGAACCCAGATATCTCTGACTTCAAAGCCACACCCCTAACCAGGCAGACGAGTTATCCCCATGCCATCCTCTCCTCCATACTGACTAACACAGAGACTGGGGCCTCCATAAGTACCCAGGTTACACGCAGATAGGCGGTGCAGCAGCTAACAACATGTGCGTGAACCTATCACCCCGGGGCATGTATGAGCTCAGTGTGTGTCTTCTCGGGGACAGGACACGCCCTACTGCTCCTTTCCACGGGTGTCCTGCAAAATGCTGACTGCTCTGTGCCAAAGGCTGCCCACCCGCTGCTTCCCTGTGTGCGAGGCCCAGGTGGAGTTCTGTGACTCGGCCTATGAGCAGGGCTGGCTTCTGGCGCTGTGATTTCCCCTCTGGTGTGGGCTGACCGCTGTGTGGCACCCGGATTCTGAGGCCAGTACTACTTTGTTCCCCCTAAATGGGTTTTCAGCAGGGTGAAGGGGAGCCCGGGAGAAGCAGCCCTCTGATGGTGATCTATGATGTGCAGAACCCACCCTTTCTGTGGGAGGAACCCACCAGCCTTCCTGAAGGACGTGCCTCCAGCCAGGGCTGAACAGGGCTGGAGATCGTTACATGTCTATCTTCTACCCTCATTCCTGGTGGGCTGACAGCAGAACAGAGATATTTAGGATTCTGATCAGGAAGGCCTAGCATCTGCTCCACTTCAAGCAGAAGGCATCTTTCTAATATTGCTAAGAAAGTAGGAGTTCCCTTACCCTCTTGGAGTGCACGGAAACAAACAAATCCCCAAATACCCCAGGGGAACGGTGGCAGTGAGGCAACAGGCGAACGCTGCTGCTGCACCCACTTCAGACTGAGAAGCAACGAGGTAGTCGCCCTCCTGCTTTAGATGGTGCCAGCTGCTTGAAGACACGGAGGAATGCTTCAAGAGGAAAATGCTGAGGAAGTTTTGTGTGCTCTCTGACGCTGACAGTCACAGCTGGGGCTGAGCACCACTAACAGGCGAAGAATGTGGGTGACTAGGCTGGTAGTTAAAGTGCTTGTGATACCAGCATGTTGGACCAAGCCCTGAGGATAAATGTGGAACATGATGGATGCTAAATGCAGAGCTTAGGGAAGAGCAAGGGCTTGAACAGCTGAGAGGGGCATGTGGGATGTAGGTCTGAAATGAACCACTTCTTCAAGGGAGGAACTAGATGGGTTGGCGGGGGCTGGCGGGGATGTTTAAATGATTATGGTTTGGAGGAGGTGGGTAGAGAGAGAATTGAAGCTGTGTTTTGTGAAAATGGTAGCCACGAAAGGTTTCTAAGCAGAAATGACAGGCATAGGGAGTGTTATTGGAAAAAGCAACCAAGCAACCTTATGGAGGGAACAGAAGTGAAAGACAAGGTAGAACATTTCCATGGGAGGTCTAGAGGCAGGTCATGTGGTACAGAGTCCAGGATTTGGGGTCCAGTGGAATGAGGTTCAAATCTGAATGGTGTCGCCTATTGTATGATGTTGAATGAATTACTTAGCCTCAATGAATCCTCAGGTTCTCAATCTGTAAAATGAGATACCCAGGGTACCCACCTTATAGAACTATAATTATTTCATCACATCATATAAAAAAGAGCCTGGCACACAGAAAGCACCCAGTGTTACCTGTCAGCATGATCACTGTTATAGGAGTCTTAGGTTTCAAAGAGATGAAGGCAATTGGAATGCAAAGAAAAGGCTCGATGTAGGGGATAGGAAATGTAAGAATGGACCAAAGGTCCTTCTTTGGACAGAATGGGGACTGACAGCCTAGAGTGGTGGATGACTGCCAGACTTTGGAAGGAGAGCAGAGTGCACCACTGGGCCTTGAGACTTCCTCCCTTGGGTGCAGACAAGCAGGGTCATCAAAGGAGCAGAGAAGTGGAGAAGATGCCCAGATACAGGGTGGTTCCCTCCCCCGAGGAAGGGTGGGAATGCTGAGAAGGAGGTGCAAACGCTAATGTTCTATCAATAGGTTTAGCTGTAGTAAGAGTTTAGTTAAAACACATACCCAGAAAATCTATTGCAAGAATATATTCGAAAGTGCAGCCACTGTTGGGTAGTGTGAATTTTAGGGGATTTTTAGTGTTGCTTTCAGGCACTCTTGTAGTTTGTAAGTTTTTAGGTCATGCCAGCAAATACTTTTACACTTGTCAGGCATTGTTCTAATTGTTTTATAGATAAGAACTGACTTTATCCTCCAAACAACGCTATGAGGTTGCTACTATTGTTTTTCCCAGTTTAGGATTAAAGGAAATGAGGGAGGCAGACGCTCAGAACATAGCCAAGGTCAGAACGAAGGTAAGTGGAGGGGCCAGCTGTCCAGTCCCGGCAGCCTGGCTCCAGATTCTGGGCTCTTAACCACAGGTGATACTTTTATGATTAAAAAAAAAAAAATCCCAGTAATTGTTATTCACAAAAGCCGGAGGAGGCACAGTTATTAGTCACTTTACAGGAGTAAAAGAAGGGGAGAACAAGCAGAGCATTTTGGACTCTGTGATTAGGGAGTTCATTGCAGGAAATCTCTAGGTGCAAAGGCAATGGTGCGGTCAAAGGATTAAGGGGCTAAAAAAAGAACTATTAATTCAGGAATCTAGGCCATAAGTGTAGGGGAATATTTCAAGACATTTGACAGTGACTCGAAGACAAAGAATTGAATGGAAATCTTAGGGGAGGAGAATTGTTTTCAAGAGATGATAGACATGTGGCCATTTTCAAAAGCAGAGAAACCTTGAACAACTAGGGAGAGCGAGGAGGCCAGAGGGACAGGTTAGCTGACAGCATCAGTGGGCAGAGGCTGAGGCTGAGGGCTGAGGCTGGAGAAGAGGGGCTGGGAGAGGAGACCTGCAGGAGAGAGATGGAGAAGCAGGGGGTGATGGTGGTAGCCAGAAGCTTCTACAGTGCACACAACACGGACAGATCTCACGGATACCACACTGGGCAGAAGCAGCCAGTCACAGGTCTAATTTCATTCAGATATAACTCAAAAATGGGTGAAGCTCATTGCTGTGACTAGAAATGAGGAGCACTGGGTGAAGATGTACATGAAGCAGTATTGGTTGTGAGTTAGTAGCTAATTGTTGAGGGGACAGGTACATGGGCTATATCCTACTTTTGTATATATTTAAGTATTTCAAGAATAAAAATTAAACAGTAAACTCCTATGATCCTGTACGCTTTATAACATATAACATGGTAATTATTAACACTACGAGCACTGTCATTAAAGAATGAAATATGTGTTAATTATTATCTACCATTTCCTCTTCCAGATCATAATCTAGGCAAGTGTGTCCAATGTCCACAGAGCAGAGGAAGTGATGGCCTTCGAGGAGGCACAGATGGGGTTAAAGCAGTCCTGCTCTGGGCCCTCTGCCCATTTTACACGGCACTCATGTCTGGTTGACCTGCAAGAAAGTATGGCTGCAGCCATGCATCCATAACGCACCAAGAGGCTAGCACTGTGGTCCAGATAAGCGTAACCTGTACCTTCTGCAAAAGTGAAAGATAGCTAATTTTTCTTCTTTCTTTCTCACCTCCTATGAAACATGCCCTAACTGACTTCAAGGCTGTCTTCACTTGATAACTGTGCTGAGGAAAAGCGAAGTCTATGGAGCAACTGGTGAAACAAGATGAACATTCTACGCTGACCCTCAGGTTCAAGTCCTGGTGGGCTGGAGCCTCCACAGCCTAACATTTATATATTTCCAGAGGCAAAAAGACTAAAGATCCAAGGGGTCCTCCCAAGTTAGCTTTCTGTAGTTCTAACTCATTTTTGATGTAAAATGATTAGAATCCTCCCTCTAAAAAACAAAAATAAACCTTGGACTGACTTTTTAAAAACATACTACTATACTGGAGAGAAAAACATGGACTAGGAAACCAAGCCAGGTCTTTTAAAGTCCAAATATCAGTGATATCAATGTCATTTAAATAATCTGACATCCCAGAAGGCATACTTCTATTTCAGTTCACTGAGTTTTATAAAGTTTGAGAATGTCTCCAGTTCACCTTAAGCAGTGGTATGAATCAATTCAAATTCATTACAATTTTTTTAAATGAGATCTCAAACTTTTTAGAAAGAAGGTGAGTCAAACAAAACAAATTATGACATAATATGGTTTAAAACAGTTGGAAAGATGACACCAATTTAAATGTGAAACAAGTTACTACAAACAACTTGTTAAGTGTTGTTCTTTTATATTCAATCTTATGAAATAACATCATCAAATGAAATGCAGTGGGAAAAAAAATATTTCTGCCTATAATCCCTGAAAAAAATTTCTGTGGCTACTCTCAGTCCTAGATTTCCAGGCCAGACCCATTTCAAATATTTTTCTTGGGGTGCCAGTAACTCACCAGACCACAAGTTCCGCTATAACACTATAGTCATCATACTTTTTACAAATACAGTACCTGCTTCATTCATCAGTCTTTACATCTAATCCTCTATCTGATGGTGGGTCCTGGAGGCTAAAGCACTTGTATTACACAGTCCTTAACCTTTCCATATAGAATACACAAAGAACAAGCTGGTCTGATTTGTCATGAGACACACGGATGACCTGTGTCAGTGGTAAGTCATAGCTTTGCAAATTTTTATCTTTAAAATTCAGGCAATATATATATATTCCTAGGACTGGGCATAAAGAAGGAACTCAAATATTTTATCAAATGAAATGCTAAGGGATTGAATCCAATATATGGAAATCAAAATGCTGGCACACTCTAGTGCTTCAGCGGTTATGTCTGTGGTCTCTAGCTGGTGTAGTCCACAAACATCCCAAGGCCCCAGGTTCTCTGAGGGGGGCGAGGCGAGGAGAGGAGGTAGGGGGTGGGAGATAAACAACTAAATAACTGAGTGCTTCTTCTTCCTCTCTTCCTGTCTGTACCTTTCCTTTAAAAAAAAAAATCAATTTCTGAAATAAGTGTCATTCACATTTCAAAAGGATTCCTTCAGGTAACACTTTTCCAGATGCTTTATCTATTGGATAAAGAGGTTAAGTCAGAGAAACTAACTAGTTAGTTCTCATGCTAATTAAGTATCAGTGAGGAACCGTAACAAACACCTCTAAATTGTATCGTGTTCCAGAACTCCTTCTGTCTCCTGAGCACAGTTCTATGTGAGTTTATGAAGTATAAGACTATGTATACTTCCTCATTCCTGTCTCTATGAAAGCAAGGGTGACAGAGGCTTTGGTGGCAGGTTACCGGCTACCCTTGGTTTCAAAAGCAGCTCCGTGTCTGCACTCTGTCCTTGGTGGCGCGTTTTCCCTTATACAAAGGACAGACATAGGGAAGTATGCTGAAAGCTGTGTGGGAAAAATACCCCCCATGTGCCTCCACTGCACCAATCTGCTGGTGCGGGTCCAGCACTTAAAGTGCCTGTGGGGGACTGTGTCCCAAGAGTAATTCATCTTAAGGTGCCATTGGATGTAACAAACCTTTAGTTGTCTGTGATCAAATATGAGTTTCAGATGGCTAGAGCAGATTCTATTGTCCTTGGAATATTTTCAACAGTACATGAGATTCCTTGGAACATTTTCATGTGCACGCTAGGCAAAAATAAATGATATGTGTTTACATTACATGTAGAAATTAGGAGATTTTGAGTAGACTGAGTAAATAAAGCACATATAGGTCTTATAAATCATCACTACCTATCAGTGTCAATATTTCTAAGTAAGCAGACCTGGCCTTCATGCTGTGCTTTCATGGGTGAAGGGATGATAAATGAAAATCATCTTCAGCTTAATATCACACTTCTTTCTGAAGTGTCACATGTAGATGCTGCCACATGTTTGTGCATTACTTCTGCCTTTAAACTCTGTAGATATCTGATATTCTGTTTCCAAAGTGGTAAGCCTGATATAACAATGCCATTAAAAGATGACGATTTGGCATGCACCCCAGTAGAACAGCAGTTGGGTCCGCCGCTGCCTCTGGCTGAGTACAGTCAACGTACGTCCCAAGGACCCAGGTTCTCATCCCAGGAGCAAGGTGAAACAACCAAGATGCACAACTAAATAAAATAAAGAAATGTTTCCTTCTCCTCTCTCTTCCCGCCTGCCTGCCTTTAGCCCTGCCTGTGCCTTTCCAAAAAAAAACCCGAAAAACAATTTTTAAATGCTTTCTCATATATCATCTATGTTAGGGTTAATTACTTAATTTTAATTTCTACTATGGTCTTGTACTCATAAGTACCATGAGGATGTATGTAATATATATACAGTGTAAACACATAGATATATATATATATATACACACACACACAAACATACATACTTAATATATATCTATATATTTGAAGAAAGGTACAGGCATGAATGAAGGTGACGAGGTATGCAGGAAGGAAAAGAGAGGCAGAGGAAACACTTTATTTGTATTTAGCTGTTCATCTTGGTTGTGCTCTAGCCCCAGGTCTCATCCCTGGGTCCTTGGGATGTATGTGAACTATATCCAGTGGCCTTATCCACCAGGCCACCAGGGTATACCAAGTAAGACATTTTTGTAGGTAACTAGAAATAAATTAAAATTCTTTGCCTCAAGAGGCTCCTACTTTTTAGTAAATTGTCAACTGCTTTCTGTTAATATTCAGTGTATTTTCACTTTTAATACTTCCATATATTTCTTTATGAAAGAAAATATGGTCTGTCTTCTCTTGCATATACCACATGTAATAACATTTTCTCAGAAGCAGATTATACCTACATGCAAGAGGTAGGGGGAGTGAAAGAAACCACAGACCAAGTGACTACAAGTTGGATTTCTAACAGGGCTGCCTTTCAGAATCATCCAGCAGCTCTTTTACCCACCCAGGGCTAAGCCTCATCCCCAAACATCCACAGTCAGAATATCAGGGCTAGGTCTGTGCAAATGTGCATTCTGAAACGACTTAGGGTAATTTGGATGGACACCCCTGGGAAACAGCCACAGACTAGCACATATCAGGGGCTATTCTGGAAGAGCACCCAGGTGTCCCCGACAGCTGGAACTGGAGTCAGCTGGTGACTTGGGCAAGCCCTTTGTAGGCCTCATCCTTGTGTAAGGAGAACAGCCAGACTGTGTCTCTTTACATCTCTCTGCCCTTATATAATAATTGTCCTTTCTTTCCTGGTCTTCAGAACTCCTCAGACCCTCCGGTTTATGCATTTGAAATTTATATAGTATAATGATTAAGGCAGGACTCTAAGTGTCATTAAAGTGAATCTGTAGGTGACACACAGCCGCATCTCGTGCCTTGAGAGCACTCGTTGGCAGGAGGAGGGTCAGCACAGAGCTCTCCTGGAGGCACTGTCTCTGGGGCCGGCCGAGACGAGGAGGGGCAGCTTTCCTTACATTTAAGAATACTGTTTATGGATATATAAAAATAAAGCCATGCCCAGAAATACAACAACTTTCTTTTAGCCAGAATGTTCAGGGAAAGGGAATCGGAGGAGACTGAAACTTCTGTTTGAGTTACCAAGGGCAAGAGCACAGAGTTGCCAGTTTTCAAAGACAACAGCACAATACGACACAACCCTGAATCTAACGGATGTTTAAGAAGGCATTTCGGTGAAAAATCATGCTTTCAGATAAAGCAGAAGAACTCTTCAAACAAATTCAGTTTTTGGCATGGACACCGCTGGATGGTCTCACCCTCCTGACTGTGCCCTGGGTCTCTGGTCCCCAGACCTCCAATGGGCATGTCTTTACGTCTCTGACCTCTGAAGTTGATTTATTTCCTTCTTTGAGTGCTCCAAGCTCTGCAGTCCTTCATGTACTGCCTGAACCTGTTTTCCTTTTCTGTCCTCTCATTCATCCACTCCCAAAAGGTCTGCAGAGGTCTTGTGCAGATAGGACCCAGACCTGACTGAGGGGACCCCACATCCAGACAGCCTGCTGCTCCTCAAATCGTCAGAAGTCAGACTCCCCTTCCTTGACACAGAAGTCCCTTCTCAACCTCTGGTAATATACAACCTTATTACAGAGACTCAAAGCTTCAGTTTCTGAGACTGCCCCTTAGCTCCCTGAGATCCAGGATTGACCAGTCCCACACATTCCATTTTCCTACCCGCCTTCCTCTCGGGTACCCCTGCCATCAGCCTTTCATCAGGCCCCTCTGTGGCTTGTGCTGGGAGGGGATGATGGCGACTACCAGGTTTTTTTTGGTTTCCCTGTGTTCTCTCTGATGGCTGTCGACCAGACTGACAGTTGCCATCGACCAGTGAAGCTAGATGACGGCAAAATCGAATTTAGCAGATACGGGTGTGCCTGCTCTGGTGGAAGGTGTCTGGGAATGAGGAGACCAGAGCACGACCGCTAACTCAGCCTTCCCTACCTCCCCACAGGTGGTGCCTAGTGGGTCTGTAGATTCCCGGGTTCCTTGAAACACAGTTTGAAACCACTGCTCCACAGTCATCATCAACACCACAGCTAGGTCACTCTTCCTAATGTTCAGCTCGATTCCAAGGTTGCCACTCAAAAAACATCAACCGGTTGGTGGCGATATAGATCATGGCAGCATCCACATAGGCAGAGCATCCACACGCTGCGTGGACCGAATGGAAATGCATACCTATGTTCACGAGAACATTAGGATGCTCACAGCACAGCATTTGCAGCAGCCCCCAAGTGGAAACTGTCTGCCTGGTCAAGGCAGGAGAACAATAACTTGTCAGTGGAATACTCTAGAGCAAATCACAACCAACAGGCAAGGACACGTAGCAATACAGATGAATCTCACAAACATACTGCTGAGTGAAAACAGCCAGACACAAAGAGTGAAAGAGAGCACATATCAAAACATTCCATGTGCATGAAGGAGAAAAACAGGTGGAAGTAATCTGCACTGCTCCACAGCCGGCTAGCGGTCACTTCTGTAGGGGCTTCTCTTAGTACTGGCTGTGTGTGTTTAGCCTGTGAAAAAAATCATCATCTTTATGATATGGGTTAGGTTGCTGTCTGATTTCTACTTCGACTAAGAGTTACAAAAACAGAACCATCAACAGTTACCCAATAAACTGGTGAAGTCTTCACTTAACGCCGTCCATAGGTCCTGGGAAATGAACTTTTCAAGTGAAACAACCTCTAATACATGTCATTTTCTTCAGCGTGGGCCAGGATTGTCTTTTCTCATCAATGTTATTACGAAATGATGTTGAAGAAAGCTATCTTATTCGAGGCCCTTCTGTAAACGCTGCTTTCACTGTGGCCCAGAAGCCCTGTATAGCATGGTTGTTACCTACCTTTCTAGAATTCTCCTGTTTTTTTTATTGCTTTGGTGATGCTTTACCCCTAAAAGGTCCAGGTGCCCTCTGTAAAATGCAGTGTGTCTGGTCGTCCCAGAGAGGGTCCACAACAGTCATCACAGGTCCTGTAGCTCAGACATCAAGGAAACATGCCTACTTGCAGCTCCTCCAATGAGCTCTAGCACTGAACTCCGTGACCTGCTCTGTTTTCCTTCAGAAAGCCCTGGCTTCTCTCTCTCAACCCTCCCCACTGAGATTCTATCCCTGCTTCTAGGTCAAGTCAGAGTAACCTTACCACAAATCTCTGCGGATCGTCTAACCAAAAATGATCCCCACCCCGCCCTTCCACAACTATTTGTCAGGGGCTGCTCTGCTGTGATCCTTTGCTTAGCACTGAACATGTCCAAATACACCCTCAAGGAGCTTTCAATCCAGGACAGGGAAAAGAGGTGCCTTTGCAAATCACTTTAATAGCGATAGCAATAGCAATATCAGAAGACAGCAGCCAGCCCAAGGGGAGTTCAGAGGAGGGAGTGATTCCTTCTGGCAGCAGGAAATCTCACAGCCTTTATGGAAGGGGTGGCCCTGCATGGCAGGACTGGGAGCTGGGAGGGAGGGCATTCTAAGTGAAGGGGCAAAGGCCAGGGCTGTGAAGGCCTTGGAGCCCAGCAGAGAAGGGCAGGTAGGTAGATTGGTCCAACACAGAGACATCATGACGAAGCAGAAGGGATGAGATGGGGGATAAAAAGTTGGCCGCCTGGCTCAGGACTTCAAATTTGAATGCTGTAGGCAACTGAGAGCCACAGAGTTGTGCCTCCTTGGTATGTCGGGGAGGGAGGTGATCTCGATCTCCTTTGCGGGGCTAAGGCACATTGTTCTCTATGGCACGACACTGCTTTCTGCTTCGTAATGTGGTGATCTGTGTGCTTATTTTCTGAGCCTCCCACTCCCACCTGACAAGCTATCAAAGGCTAGCGTTTTGTCTCACTCTCAGCAGCACTCAGCAGCAGTCCTTTATAAATACGTCTACTTAAGACATACACTTAAAATGTGCTTTGACTGAGAGTGGGAAGATGGGAAGGAAAAACCACACACACACACAGGGTGAGGTGCACATGAGCTGAACCAGTGCAGGTGCTCCATTCAACCGGCACTTTCTATGTCCACTGCTATGAATGGCTGACATCTGGAAGGAAAAACTACACCCACAAAGGAGAACATTTAAAGTGACTTAAGGCTGTTTAGGAATAACATGCAAGGAGTGGTGTCCCACTCTTGGCTCTTAGAAGAATGCTGACCTCCAGAGGGTGCGTCAGAATAGAGTTACTATTTGATCCAGAGAGTTTGGGCAATGCTTGGCACCTACATTGATTCAGTGTCCGTCCTGTTTCCTGCCTTCCAAGAAGGAGACGGAAAGAGACAGACTGTTCAACCTCTCAGGTGCTTGGCTTCTTATCCACAAAGACGGGATTTCTAGGACAGCAAGGACTTTAAACTCTGCAAAGAAAATAGCTCTGCCTCCAAATCAAAACAGAAAGACCTTGTTTCGCTGATTGAGACATCGGCTCAGGTGTGGAGCAGGAGGTCTCCTAACACAGAACTGCCATTATGACTGTCCACTGGTTCAGTTTTTCCTTGACCATCACTACTTTTTTCCTTTTGACTGTGTCCACTTCTACTATCACACCTGACAGCCCGCTGTCATTAAATGATTGTGTCTATCTTGCACATGGGAAAATGGAGGCAAAAGGAAATCTGCTGACTTGCTTGAAACTGCTCAGAAGTGAACAGTTTCTGAATTTCAGACAAAGCTATTTCCACTCCTTCCACTCTCTGCCACCCACCCTGCCCTCTCCACAGGTGACCCTGTGAGAATAACTGCCTTGCTGGGAGCTGTGCTCACTTGTATTTGAGCTTGGGGTGGGTTCTGCCACTTGGTCAGGGCCTAGGTTATTAAAGCGTTTTATCAGGGTCACAGGCAACTCAGGGGAAGTGAGCCCAGGAGGATCTGAGCAGCTCCGTGTGGCTGACTCCCAGGGAGGCGTGGGAAAAGCAAAGCAAAACTTAGCAGCACCATTTGCAACTGCATAGGCTCCAAGGCCACACACTGCACAACTCTGTGGAGCGTGTACTGTGCTGACTGAGCCTGGAATTGGCCCATTTTCTGGTCTGTTCTGTGTTTCCTTCCTTCTCACTACAAAACCTCCCAGCCAGTCAGGCAACACCCATTATTAGCCACTACTATTTAGTCTAGCCTTATTTTTGGAGCTAGCTCAAGGTTTTGCCTTTTATTTATTTTTCCTCCTCTTTTTTAATCACAAAAGGAATATGTTTAAAACCTGCATGTGAATAAAACAAAAAGTTAAAACTTTCTTTTCGATTTCAGTCCAAAGTGCTAATTACTGTCTGCAGACATTTCCATTCCTCTTACACCTTAGTCTGGCCCTTAAGAACACATACATTATACATGTGTGTATGCATTTTCAAACAAATGGAATCACATTTACCTATATTTATACATATTTTATTTTTCACTCAGCAACCAGCCTTGCTCATACAAAGGGTTGGCTCATTTTTCTAATTTTCTCATTTTGAGACATATGGATACCTTGGATTGATTTTTTTTTAAATGGTAAATTTCTGCAGTTCTCTTTTTCCCCAGTTGTCCTGGGAGTCAATGAGGGACCGACCTCAGGATGGGCAGGGAGGGGACGAGCAAGACCCTGCCGGGTGAGAGCTGTCCGTTGCAGGACTTTCCCAGCAGTAGCTTGGCAGCCGGGAGCCTAGAAAACAGAGTCCAGCAGCTGAGCCTGCACAATTGCAAGGCTCCTCACCATCACCCTTTCCCTTTGGAGGAGCCCTTCTGGTTAACTGCAGGTGACTGGGGGAGTGGCAAGTTCAGTGAAAGTGCAATGCTTTGCAATTGTTTCCCTGTCTGGAAATCCAGGGGCCAATGGTTTGAAAGGGGCAGCTGGCTTGTTTAAACATAGGGAACTTTGAGTTCTTTTCTCACCAACATATTCTCTCCGCCTGGGCCACCCACAAATGTGGTTAACCCTGATAGCTGTCCCCTGTCCCAGGAGGAGGGCAGCTTAATCCTGACTCAAGGGCAGAGACCTACTGCTTAGACCCAAGTCCAGGTCTCAGCTGCTATCTGGGCCAACCACATGGTGAGGGGTAGAGAGAATTAGGGAGAGCACCAAGGGGGAGAGGGAAGGCATGCTTCCTCTGCTGTGTTTTCTGAACACTGCTGAAGAGCGTTTTTGGTTGTGGCTAGACCCCACAGGTAGCAAATGTTTTCATTAGTTCTGCTACATGTAGGACAAGGAGTACTTCTTCAGATGCACAACACTTCTCTAATTTAGGACTCACAATCCCCCTGTGAGCGACTGTTATCATAGTTCCCTGTTATACAGATGGGGAAAGTGAGGAGCAAGCAGCCCAGTAATTCGCCTTGGTGGCAGCACAGGCTTTGAACGCAGGTAACTTTGACTCCAAAGCCCTGCACAATTAGCAACCAGGCCACAGGTCTTCTTAGATTAGTGCGTTGCTCGACATATCTTACGTCATGTGTCTATCCGAAATAAGGCTCCGTGTCACATATATTTGGCTCTAGTTCAAACAGACATATGCAGGGTCTTTACAAGGAAGACGTCTCATTTTTTTTACATGAAGAGGCACGTAATATCTGCAGCATTTCCCCCTAATTTGAACATGCAGTATTTTCCTAGAAACAGCTCATGCTGCTGAGCTTTGAGTCAATGCTGGCAAAGGAAGTTGTTAAGAGGAGGGCTCACATTCTGGGGCTTGCCTTTTAACTGACTGTGACTTTGAAAATTGTTTCACTTGAGCCTCAGTCTCTTTCATCTGCAAGATGGGAACGATAATAGTCCCCATGGCCCATGGAGGGATTAAATGCACATGTGAAGTTCTTAAAATGCTGCCTGGTTCTAAAGCCTTCAAAAAATGGAGCTATTAAAATGATTATCAAGAATACTGCATAATAAAAGAACGAGGGGATTATAGGAATTCCATTCAAAGGAGTAGAGAAGCCCTGCAAATTATTATAACTTTGAAGTGATCTTTACTAACAGTTCCTAACAGAAAAACATGACAAATATTTACACAAAAGAAAATCCTAGAACACCAGAGTGCATTAACATTCCAAGGGAAGGAGAAACAAGGGAAAACATTTTTGTAGAAACAGGCTAGACAGAAAGTTTCTTTGGCAAAAAGGGTTCTCTGATACCGTAAAACAAACCCAGGGGGAAGACAGCAGTCAATTTCAAGAGCACTAAACCAAGTTGGGGCGTCACGAGGAAAGAACCCGGGTCTGGACTCACCCCATGGGAGTTGATGGGGATGCATACTGACTGTGGGGGATGCTCTCAGAACTGAACTGAAAATGGTTGTCATCATAGGATGCCTTCCTGTTCCTGTCTCATGGGGTGACTCACTCATCTGCCGTTTCATTTGCAGATACTGTGGGAGAACATTGTGCAGGAACTCTGACTACAAAAGGCACCTCCCTCCCCTGCCTGACACGCCCCCCACTTCCCTGCCCTTTCCAGTCATGGTCATGCCTGCATGTGACAGCTGACGAAGAAAAAAAAAACAAAACAAGAGTCCTTCCCCTCCAAACTGCAGAAGACCACTACTCCCTGCTGCTCAAGTGGAAGCCGAGGGCACAGCCAGGGCCCCGGGACAGAGCACCTGAAGCGATCTGCTCTCAGTGGACCAGGGTGGCTCTGAACACTGGACCTGTTTCCTGTGGTGCAGCTATGAAAATGAAGCTCGGGCCAGAGTCAGGGCCAGCTGCACCGTGTTTCAGGGATGTGAGTGATGGAGCCACCAGGGCAGCCTCTCAGTGGCACTCTCTCGTGCAGCCCACAGGTGGACTCGTGATGCCAACCCCAGGGTCCTTAGGGTAGCCCCTCTGCAGGGAAATGGCTTATGTGGCATGGACAGGAAATCACAGGCTGGGAAAGACAAGAGCAAGGACTATCAGGAGATGGAGACTGAGTTGGAGGGTAATTAAAACCTAGGGGGTTGAATTCCAGGCTAAATTCAGAATGGTTTCTTTTCGGTCACTTCTAACTGACTTCAGGTAAGACGAGAGAGGGCCTCATCCCTTGCCTCAGGGCCTCATCTGTATGAGTATCAAATGTGTGTGCTTTCTAGAAATGCTGGGAAGTGTCTTCCTCCCCATTTTGCAGTTGTATAAACTGACGTGTGGAGGAGTGAGTTAGCATGGCCCAGGTCCATATAGGTACTAGGGTCAGAGTCAGGATTTGAGCTGAGAATTGTTAATCTGGAGATACATTCCCTTTTGAAATTCTATATTGGTTTCTTAACCTCTTTAAGTTGATTATTTGCAACTATAATCAAATCTTACTTTTTGACATGAGAATAAATCACTTGGTAAATTATCTACTGCAAATTAAAATTTTTACTTTCATCAGTCCTTCTTGGACTGCTCACTCTTTTGCATTGCCAAGTGGAATAGGCTTAGGGAACTGTAAATGGACTTTGAAATTAGCTAAACAAAGTCTGTAATTCCCATATTAAATCATCAGTAAAATAAATCGCTAAAATAATTCATTTTCCAAATATAGATGATTTCAGTTCTAAGGCCTAGTTTACTGGTCTGAAGAAAATTGGTGCTAATGGGTGCTAGAAAGAGCTGTGGGCCCAGGTTAAGGACACTAGGGTCTGCCTAGGTCCAGTGATTCATTAGCTGTGTAATTTATGCAAATTTCTTAATTCCATTCCCTTTGCCTTTTTGCATCAGAAAAACAAAGGGCTTGGATTAGAGCCACATTTCCCACCCAATTTAATGTGAAGACTCCTTTTAATGTATCAATTAAACCCTCTCCCCTCCCAAGACAATTATTTGGGAACTGATGGTTATAAAACTATATTAATGACAACAAATGAACAGAAACATTGTTCTGCTTTTTAAATTGCAACATCTTCATCTACTCTAACAAGAGTAATACACTGATGACCAAAATTTTATTCAGTTAGTTGTCAATATATGACTCCTATACACACTCACCCTTGTCAATAAACTACCAACTCCCCGTATCATCCCTCTGTTCAAAAATTTTCAACCTCTGCATTCAATGGCCTCTGAATGCAGTCCCTGAAGTTTCCTTTCAGGGACTGACTTTGATTTTATCATATGCCAATTATTTCTAAGAAACAACACACCAGGTTTCTATGTTTGGTTTGGAACAATAAAGCAAATTTTCAGTTAGTGATTTTGGTTTGCACTGAATTTTATTCACCATGTGACAATTTAAAAACCACAGAAACCTTTAATCATCAGACATATCCTGAGTGCTCAGGCTGGGTGTGCAGGTGAATAAAATAGACAAGTTTACTTCTCACAGAGCTTTGGACTTTGCCAAATTTCCCCTTGACCTAAAGCCTCCTTGGTTTATCTCCAGCTTTAGTCTAAATCCATAGCTCTAATACCCTAAGTTTCTAATTGACACTTCTTGTTTAACATCTCCACTGGGTATCTAGAATGCATTTAAGCTTAACATGTATCTAGGAACCTCTGAATTCCTGCCCCCATGCTCACCTAAATCCTTTCTGGGGCATTCCCTGTTAATGAAAGGGTATCAACATTCCCCCAGAACTCAGACTCAAAATCCTGAGTCAGCCTTCACTCTGCTCTTACTCTCAGACCCCGCAGTTAATCCCGCTGAGAGCTCTGTAGACACAACCCAGAGAAATACATCCTGAACCCAGGATGTATTCTTACAATTCTTATCACATCCATGGTTCCAACATGATCCAGGTCAATCTCTCCTAGACTCCTGAGCCCACCTCTGAGGTGGCCTTTCCCATTTCTGTCTTAGTGCCCTACAGTTTATTTTACAATCAGCAGCTGAAGTGAAGCTTTCTAAATTTAACCAGATCACATCCTTTTTACTCAAAACCCTTCAGTGGCTTCCCAGCATTACTGAAGTTATTCTAGGGTCTAAGCATGGTTTCTGAGATCCTAGATCTGCCCCTGGCTACGACTTCAGTCTCCCACTCTTTCTCTAACTCTTGTGGTTTACTTGCTTTTCCATAAACATGCCTGCTGCTGCCTCATGGCCTTAGCGTATGCTGTTCCTCTTACTTGGAAAGCTTAGATATGTACGTGGTTTATTCTTTTTTTCTCCCCCCCTAGGTTTCTGCTCACACATCTTCTTCTCAAAAAGGTATCCCCCTTGAAGGTACTGTCTGAAAAAGCCATCATCTACTGTACCTATTTTCTTTCCCCTCTGTCTCTGCCCCTAAAATCTGAGCTTCATGAGGAAAGTTCTGAAGTTTTTTTCAATGCTGTCTGCCCAGCTCCTGCATCAGTGCCTGATATATATGTGCTCAATGAATGACTGAGTGATCTAAGAGCATAATACCATTTACTGAATGTGTCTTATGTTCCAGTTCTGTTCTTACATTCTTTCTAGTCCTTGCGCCAACCTGACAAGGGATATAACCCTTTGACAAGGAATGGCACTCAGAAAATATACGTAAACTGTCTGCAGACTCGCTGACTGCAGCAGGCAGTGTTTGCACCAGAGATTAAGTGAGATAAGAAAGCCGTGAAAAAGGCAGAGTGTCTGGGTGGCTCGGGGACTGTTGGGTGGGCCTGTGGTTGGAGGGATCCTGATGTGAGAATGAACTCATTCTATGTGGTTACTGAAGAAGTGGTACTCACTCCTGAAACGGGCTTAGTGAATGAAGACGTGGGCTGGAAAACCAAACCCTGACCCTGTGGCCTGCTGCTCTGCCTGTGGCTCCACCAGTGCGAACCAGCTTTGGTTTTT
The DNA here is from genome assembly GCA_004363575.1 of Solenodon paradoxus. Classification (NCBI taxonomy): domain Eukaryota; kingdom Metazoa; phylum Chordata; class Mammalia; order Eulipotyphla; family Solenodontidae; genus Solenodon; species Solenodon paradoxus. Next base: position 20,539 of record RJWH01002409.1, read on the forward strand.
CAAGCCAAATTTTCTCACGGTTCTCATTCATATGGTCTTTTCTCCGTCCTTCATTAGAGGGTCTGGGTTAGCCTCACTCCAGAGCCCACTGCTGTCCTCAGGTACGACTGACAGCTCTGAGGGAGGTGGAGGGGGTGACAGAAAGCTGCCCCAAGTTGTGTACTTAGGTCAGGCAGTATAACATGGAGGACACTACAGTCAGGCCTAGGCCTTAGGGTGGCAGGTTCTGAAATGCCATCTGTGCCCCAGATCACGCCTGCAGGGAGTGATCTGTACTAGCTGAACTCAGAGAGACAGAGACACCGGAGAGGACACTTCTTGCCAGGGCTGTGCTCTCTGCATGGGCAGCCCACTCTGAGATCAGGTACCCAGAGAAAATGTCAAACAAGACATTGTGAGAGGACAGTCTAAGTAAAGGGAGGGGAATAACAGCAAGAAGCAGCACTGTGGCATTGTGCGGGGGCCTGCAGGCCTCACTGTCACTCAGGCAGGCTTGCCTCTCTAGTGACCTGAGATCCACAGGACTCTGCCCTGGGTAACTATGTTCTGTAAACACCAATCCTTCCCTGGTTCAGATTCCAGGCAGACCACCTGCCTTTCGTTAAGATGTTCTGTGCTCAGACAGTAGAATCACGGGGACCAGTTTCTGTCACAGTCAGGTGTTGATCAGAATTCTGAATCCATCTCAGGTGACACATCTCTACCATCTGTGGATTTTTACCAGCTGATGCCTCAGAAGATCATCTTAAACGCAGGCTAAAGAAGAAAGCAAGTCCTTACAACTTCCTTTCCACAGACCTCCAAAGCACTGGAGCTTTCCCACACAGGTACCAATATAATCTTCATTCAACTTAAGCTTCTTGAAACCTACTGTATACCATGCCCCATGAGAGTTACCAGGGATAGAACAGTGAGGGGAGACTGACACTGCTCAGGTGATGTGGTGGTTGTGTGTGTGTGTGTGTGTGTGTGTGTGTGTGTGTGTGTGTGTGTGTGTGTGTGTGTGTGTGTGTGTGTGTATGTGTGTGTGTCTGGGGGGTGGGTTGGGGAGGGTGCTATGTTGGAAAACCACAGAGTAACCTAGGGCCTCAGGAATGGTCTTTCTGAAGGAAGTGTTGATCTATACTTTCTTTTCTTTAAAGAAAGGTACAGTCAAGAATGAAGGTGAGTATGCAAGTAGGCAGGAAGAGACAGGAAGAAGAAGTGCTTCATTCATTTTAATTATTTGTTCATCTGGGTTGTCTTCCCCACACCCTGGTCTTGAACCAGGGGCCTTGAGATGTACTGTGGACTGTACCACAGTGAACGAACCCATTAGCCATCACTTTCAGTAGTCTGCTTGGAAGTTTGGGGCTTCACTCCCAAAGATCTCATTATCATCAATGGTAAGGAAAGTTTTTATGGTATTCCTGCAGGACAGAGCGAGTCAAAACTGGGCATGAAGCAGACACAGTGACTTCAGATATTCAGAGACTAGAAGGCCTGTTTAATCTGAGCCTAATGTGGCCATGAAGGTCACTGTAGGACTGGAACTGTTGTTGGCTAGTAGAGAGTTATAACTCTTTTAAAGCCACTTTCAATCCCTTTCAAAGGGCATAAAAATGTCATCTTGAACTAACCATCCCAACCTGGGGAATTTATCCTAAGGAAACAATCCAAAGTGAAAGGTAGATGCACAGAGATATTCACGGCTGCATTATTTATTGAAAAAACTAAAAAGGAAGATAAGAATGAAATTGACAAAATACAGAAATGGATGAATGATCTATGTCAGTGGGATGGAGCATTCTATAGCACTGAACGTATAATTTTTTTCTGACTGTACGCCTATATAAAAAATGTTTAGGATATTACATTAAATTAAAACATTTTTACAGAAACTACTCACACGGTCTATAAAAACTACATTTGCAAATGGACAAGGAGTGGCAGAATACAGAAAAATTCTTTTGCTAGACAGGACTATAAATGCTCTTTTGTTATTGTTTGAGCAAAAAAAAAAAAAACAGCCAATTAAGAATATCACAAATAAACAAATGTAATTAGATCTACCATATTCCTTTCTCACTCACCTAGAGCAGGGAGTCTGCAAATTATGGCCAGTCTGTTATCAATTTGTATAAAGAGACACAGGTGTGCCGGTTTGTTTATGTAGTATCCATGACTGCTTTTGTGTTATAATAACAGAGTTGAGTAACTGGGACAAAGACTGGATGATCCACAAACCCTAAAATATGTACTATCTGGTGTACTGACCTTTCATCTAGAGTAAGGAAAGATCATGGCTTCAATCAGAAGCCTACTACATATGTAACTTAAAAGGTACTCTAAAAGTTTGGATGAAGGTACAGAGAATAGCCAGACTTATTACTCATCCATAAGTTCTTAAAAAGAAAAAGGGGGTGGTGGGGGGGCAATGAGGAGAACCCTAGTGGCTCAGGTGTTAAGCCTGTACCTGGGCTGCAGTCAGCACACAGCCCAAGGACCCAGGTGTGTGACCTGCAGGGGTCAGGGGCAACAACTAAAATGAACAACTAAATAAATAAAGCACTTCTTCCTCCTCTCCCTTCCTTCCTGCCTACTCATCTTCCTTCCTGCCTGCACCTTACCTTTTAAAAAAAAAGAATGAAAATGAACTCTTTTCCCCACCTCTCTCCACTGTTTCCACTTCAACTTGGAGATGAAGGTCAAGCATTAATCACAGAGCTTATCACTGAACTTAGACCTCAGTTCATTTTTATAAAGCGAAGTTCACCATCTTATAGCCAAAGTCCCTAACAAGTTACCTGTGCCAATAACTGCCAGGCATTGTTCTGTTTGCGAGGAGAGGAAGGAGAGCCCACACGCAGGGAAAAAGCACCTTCTCAGATTTTAGAGGAGCAGGGGTCATTGTCAGCAGAAACTGACCACCAACGTTACAAATCACTCCTGGATTCCAGCATTCTTAGCGTTTATAACAATTAAACTATCTGCCTGACACGAGTCTAAGTTACGAAAAAATACGGTATCTAAAGAGAATCTCTAAAATCAAGGCAGTGAAATCCAAGTCCAAAGTCACAGTCTGGTGCTGGAGGGCTGAGGGTGCCTGCAGACCTGTTTTATTTGACCCACAGAGAATTATTGATAAAAGAAAAAAAACAGAGAACAATAACAATGGAGCCAACATTTAGAAGTTGGGAGTTTTCATATAAATAACCAGATTGCTGGCTTCTTTCCAGAGAGCCATTCCTATGTGGTAGCATAGGCTCTGGGGCAGGGCCTGGCCTCACTCATGGTTCTGGGCCCTTCTGCACCTGAGTCTGTGATTGCCGGATAAATCGCCTTCTGGAATATATCTGAAGCAGGTGATGAGACCAATGACAAGTTTAGGCATGAAAAACTTCCAAGTCCAGAGACCGAATTTCAGGTCTTTCTCCTTTTCCACTGAGAGGCAGCATGAATGCGGGGAACTAGCCTCAGGCTGATTCTCTAGCACCTTTCACAAGTGGCTTGAATAAGGCTAGTTACAAAAAGTGCAGGTAAACTGATATCAAGGAACGAACTGAGTCCCACAACTCGTCTCTGTTTCCCTTGACTATTCTACAACAACGTAAATTTTAGTGACTTCATCAGCACACATCTGGCATCTTCTGGCGGCAGATCATGGAATACTCTATGTACTATATACTTCGAAGAATGCAGGAGTAATCAGATCCCAAGGATTTGCTAACTCAGCTGGAACACCCACAGAGACTAAAGAGGAACTAACAGCCTTAACTTCATGCCAGACACTGTGCTCAGAGCCTCCCTCCTCACAATTACTCTGTGAGATAGTATGATTATTATCTTAAAGAAAGAAATGTGGAGTCTTAAGTGACAGGAAGCCCACAGAAGTTGAGGAAAACTGGAGCAGAACAGTGTGTCTACAATGACGCATATTATCAGAAAAAATATATTTATCATGAACTCACTGCATTTCAGTGAAAGCTCACCGGTAAGTTATACCATCTGATTGTTCTCCACATAAAGAAATGCTAGTTTCCACTCTTTGGAAAACATATTTTTTGGTGGTTCAGACATATATTCTATACAACAATGATGACAATAATAATGACTAATATTTATATTAATATTTGCTAGAAAGACAATTACACATAAAACTAGTGACTTTATAGGTGACATTGTGTGGAAAGGTATGATAATAACTGTATACCATTTAATCAGTGGAATGCGAAATGCTGGTCTTTAGAATAGGCTACCTCATTAGAAGAGTAAAGATTTAAGCCATCTACTTATTAATGAGAAAGACAAAGACCTCTGTTTAGTGCCAAGTTCAAAGTAACACTGAATTTGCTAAACACAGTATGTCTAGCAGAGTGTTACCAGTGAAGCCACCTTCCAGGCTCTGAAGTAGGGAAGGAGTAGGGGAAGCAGGGGGCGAAAATGCAGTCTGGGATTTAAGGTATTTAGATCTTCGTTTCTCTGCATCAAGATCTAGTATGTCTGGTACCCAGCACCTGAAGCATCTGCAAGGTTCTTCTTAGCACTGTTAGCCCCTTGGGTAAAAGTAGCATCAAACAGTTACATAAAATGCAACAATTTTTGTTAACGAAGAGCAAAAACTACACCTCCTCCCTTGGAACACTGTGTCTATATTGCAGAAGAAAGATTTTTATTTGCTCCCAACACAGCTAAAGGCAACAGAACAAAACCTAGATATGGCTGGACTAGATAAAGAGGGAAGACAGGCCACAATGCCACTGGATCAAAATGCTGCTGAATGCAAAGCTCCCGAGCAAGGCGAGGCCCCAGGGAAAGAAGACAGTTTAGTTTACTCACATCTGTCTAGGTGTGAATTTTTTTCTTGACCCCTGTCACCAAAACCAAAACACGATTCCCATTTAAATGTGCAACATGTATTTCTTAAATTTCAAAAAGATCAAAGAACAATTAATAAAGGCTTCTATAATACTCAAGACATTTCTATACTTCTGGTCATCAATCAACTGAATTCTGTCTTTAGAAACAGGGGCTAAGGGTTGAGGCAAGCCAGTCATTCCAGCTTTTTTTCAAGGGTAGTGGTCCCTAGATACTTGGGAACACCGATAAGACACTAAATAATAGAAGATGGAGAAAATGGCATGTGTCTATAAGTAGGATACTAAAAATGGTCAGCAGAACTGTGATACAAGGACCACCTCCAGTAATCTTCACACTAGTCCTTTCATTTGGTGAATGGAGAAACTAAGGCACAAAGAAGTGAAGTAAACTGGGGCTCGCAAGTGGTAGCCCTGGGACTTGACCTTAGGAAGACTGACTCTGAATCCTTGCTCTTCAACACTGGTCCCCAGCTGCCTTCTCAGATGGTTTCAGGTTAAGCAGCGGGGTTTCTGAATGGCCAACTACTACCTGTGAGCCTAGAGTCAAGCTTAAATTCTTAGGCTGTCCACAGAACGGCAGAGGCCCCCTGTGGGATTTTTCCAGGTATGTTTGAAGAGTGTTCCGGAGAAGGGGTGCCAACGTGTAGGCTGCTGAGAGAACCCACATATCACAGTCTTGCTCTACAGAGAGAGACAGGGCAGGGCTCAGGAATCATGACGGTTGAATCCACTGAGTGGCTGTTAGGAGGATTCTGGTGCTTTTGTGAGGGGCTATATAAATGCTATCTCATTTCATCCTCATTACAATCCTACAAAGTCCCATTTGGGAAGAGTGAGGCCCAGAGAGGTTCAATCATTTGAGCCAAATCATGGATCTAGAAGGAGAGATTCAGAATTTGAACCCAGGCCTCTCTAGTTTCACATCCTTTGTCTTCCTGATCACAGGGCCTAAGGGAGCATGTGATCCATTTAAAACTGCCCTCAGTGGGTGCTGGATTCATAGACTGGAGTCAGGCTGCCTGGCCTTGACCGACTCTACCACCTACTAGTTACATGACTGAGCACAAGTCACTTATTTTTCTGTGCTTCTTTCTTTATCCACAAGATGAGAATAATAATTGTGTCTATCCCCTTGGTTGTACTAAGGAGCGAACGAGCTTATATTTGTAACAGAGGTTGGTACCTAGTAAATACTTACATCATTGTGAAATCCATAAAAATATAAACCTCTCCCTTGCGTGACTACCGATACATAGTCAACAAATGCAGCAGGGGTAATGAATATATTATCAGTGGAAAATAAATCAAAATCAGCTCTTTTGTGGCCAATAGACATTGCCACACTGACGGTAGGACCAAGTAGGCTTTTGGTCTGAATTGTTGAACTGAAGAATACATTTGGAATAAAGTTGTAGGTTTTAATGCCAGATACGCCATGAATTAGCTGTGTGATGTGGGGAAGGCATTTCATTCTTCTGGACCTTCTCTCCTCTTGTGTTGAAAGATGCCTCATTGTGACTAGACAACATGGTATAAGGAAGGAAAGAGAACAGAAATGGATCTGGCTTCTGGTTCTCGTTTTCTCACAGAAATTTTACAACTTTCGACAAATAGCTTCATTTCTTTGAATTTTGATTTCCTTTCATTTAAGATGAGAAAATGGTGCCTATCTCTTTATCTCATAGGATGAGAGTCAGATAAGAAAGGAAATTTGAGAGCCCTTCCAAAAACAAGGCTCTACAAGAACATCTCTTATTTCTGGGGAACAGCAGACAATAAACAGGGTAGAAGTGATTTCAGTACCTACCACTGTCTGGAATAATCCTTCTTATTTATTACTTGTCTCTCTATCTCACTAGAATCTAAGGTCTCTGAAAGCAGAGTATCTGTTGATAACTGTACTTGGTAAACAACAAACAGATAAGAACATATTGACTGAATTCAGGCCTATATGAATCAACGAGTAAATGACTTTGAAGTTATATAAGCAAAAAAAACTGACCTAAGGATTTTAATTAAGTTCTAAAGTGTTAAGACACACAAGGGAACTATGCAGGTATAAGGCTCCCTGTATCACCTGACTCCTCTGAATCCTTTTGTTGGGGGAGGTGGTTTGGGCAGAGTTAAGATACTATAAAGTGGTTAAATTAACATGCTCAGCAGGTACTGAGACTTTCTAAAGCTGGATACCAACAGGGATAATTAAAGGCCAGAGCCTTCTCCATTTTTTTTTAATTGACTCCCCTATAAACTACCTGCTGACAAAGGCATAATTAAGTTGACTCCTGTAAGAATACATAAGGAAACTTTTCTCCTCCATTCTTAATTAATAGAAAGTCTCCCATTTCCCTTCAAAATTCACTAGAATCAAAAGGAAGGTTACAAAACATTGTTGCTTTTGGAGGCTTTTTTTTTTTTTTTTTTTTTTTGCTTTGCTTTGTTTTAAAATTAAACTTGCAACATCCTTTCTGCCCAATAACCTATTCCTCAGCAGCTCAAAGCCTTGTACTGGGAAAAGATCTGAGGGCAGCCGCTACTCAGGCCAGCAGGTGGTCACACCACCAGCTTCTCACCCAGGGATGGAGAAATGCCCAGGAGCCTCCCGCATTTTTGATAGACTCTGTGACCTAAAATAAAATCTGCTTTTTTTTCATACTGTTCTAAAAATAGGGAGCTTTTGGCTTACTACCATATACCAGTTGGTATTTTGATTTATAAATTACACACACACACATACACACACACACAAAATTATGTTTACCACTAAGTAACAAGGAAGTTGCACTTTTATTTTGATTTCAAGTTTCTAAAACATTTATTCTTTTATAATCTGGGGAAAAGTGAAGAGATAAAAGGAAGGTGGGCAATAATGATGTAGAAGGTTTAAATTCCAGTTTCTAATTAAGCAAAAGGCAGCTAGAGATCTCTAAAGGAAGTAACATATTACAAAATTTTCGGGGGCTGTGCCCTGGCAGGATAGAGGTTGGATGCAGTCTATATTCAGGCCAAGGTCCCAGGTTTGCATCCTGGAGCTGGGGAGAACCACTGGGATGAACAACTAAATAAAAGTAAATAAAGTGCTCCTTTCTCCTCTTTCTTTTCTGCCTGTTTCTGCTCTCCTTCATTCCTGAATGCACCTTTCCTTTAAAAAAATTTGTTAGGGGAAATATATAATTCATTCAAAATAAATGGAAGAAAAATTGATGAGTTTCAATTTAACAATGATGTCATATCTTTCTGGATGTCATTTCTGGAACCAAGCATCTTACACACAAAATAGCAAATATTCTTAACAAGGTGGTCCAGAGATTTGGTCTTTTGAGTTTTCCCCTTCATTAGGCACCAATCATAGCAGCTTAATTAATGAAGATTAATTTCACATGAAAATATTCAATTTATGGGACTGGAGTGGGTAAGGAGTTTTCTAAGAAGTAATTATTCATGCTGACTGCATCTGGGCAAACAGAATGAAATACCTTAAACTTGTGATTTTCAGCAACAGTTTTTAGCTAAGCTATAAGGTATAAAGATTTGGAACTGTGTGTTTCTGTGGGGTGGGGGAGAGCATTATGTGTGAACCATGAAAGTTACCATCTCTCCCCCTCGCGCCGGAACAAACACCCACAAACCGATGGGGATGCTCTGAAGGTTAAAATGGATAGTTCAACTGTCCTGGAATGTACGCTATGCAGACAATGTTGGCTCCCTGTGCCAAGGCAGAGAAGATTGTGGGACTTGAGGCTGCTGGCCACCAGAGAAGGATGGTGGAGCATAGTTCTATTCACTGGGGCAAAGTGGGAACCTGGGGAGGGTGGCTGCAATGTTTCAGTCTCCTAATCTGCAAAAGACAAATAATTACAGAACTTCTTCTATCAAAACCAGAGACTGTTAGTCTGCATGGGAGCTGGGGGGAGAGAGAAAATCTTCCTGCAGGCGGTAAAAAGTGGGAAAACCAGACACATGGACTACAGTTCTCATTTCAAAAGATTCTTCGGCTAGAAAAGGGTAAGGAAGTCCTGGGCATTTAAGAGCCTGATTGAAGATCAAGAAATCCCTGGCTTTTCAGAAGCTGGGGGCAGAGAAACATAAAGTGTTAGAAGGCAGGCTGCCAATCAAAGATAAATCAAAGATAGGACGGCTCTGAAGTCCAGCAATGATAGCATAGGCTTCTGGGAAGATGCAGTTTACAAAAATCTCCCTTTTTTATGCATTTTTTTTTTTCTTCAGAGAAACACAAGGGATGTAAGATCTTTAACAGAAGCAGACAGAAGGAGGCAGTGGCTGGGAGTGGGGGCTGGGGAGAGGACAGCAAGAAGAGAGGGTGGAGGAAGCTCTCCTTGGGAAGCTGGTGTTAGAGCTCCTGAAATAATTAACATGCGCTGCCATTCTTGTTTTTCCAGTGGCGATTTCATCCAATCCCTGGAGAAACTCAGAATTAAATGTCATGGTCTTGTTTTTTTGGAAAGCAAAAACTCTCCCCCAGACAGGGAGTTGTGCATACCGTGGCGAGCACGTGAGATTCGAAAGGTTTGCAGAACGCTAATCATTAACATGCTTGTAGCCTCTTTCTCTGCTGACTCTCACATTTCCTTCTATTTGATCCTGCCCTGTCCGGGTTTACTTTCTGTTTCTCCCACTCATTTCCAGGCATTCTTCCCAAACACATGCAGAATCCAGAAGAGCCTCTCCCTTTCTGCAAGCCAACTCATGCTTCCCTCACAAGCCCTCCTTTAGCAAAATAAACTCATCTCTGAATTATTTTTCCAAGGCCTCTCCCTCTTCTCATGCTCCTGTGGGATGGGGGGAAGGAGGGGGGACAAAAGCTCCTCTTCTTCCCAAATAACAGGAAAAGAAAGTAGATCTGTGAGGAATTAAATCAAAGGTGTCTGAGTGGAGCAACAGTCTGGTCATTAAATGAGAAGGTAGACAGATGTGGGTTTGCATGTTGGCTCTGTCATATGTGAGCGCTGAGGTTTGGGGGAGGTTAAATAACCTCCCTAAACTTTGGTTTTCTCATCTGCAAAGTGGACCAAGTGATATAAAAATGCCTTTGGGGGTGTAAGCAGAATTATGTGGGACAAAGCCTATGAAAACCTCCATTTCCTGGAGAATAATAATCACTCAACCAATGTTTGCTGCAAAGATAATACTAATATCACTATTACTACTACTAATTTATTGTATTAGTAGTAGAATATAAAAATTCTTTGGTTAAGAATGTCATTCTTTCCCCTTGCTGCATATTCATATTAATAATAATAATACATAAACCTTTGGATAGAAATGTCATCACTTCCCCCTCCCTGCATAAAGAGTTAACATGGACTCTGCTTCTAATAGCTAAAGAACAGTACCATAAAGAAGGCTTGCATGCAATTATCTGATGATTACAGCCCCTGGGAAGCAATTCTCAGAGGTAATGTGCAGAATGGGGGCAAAGGGCCATTTGTAGACATTTCCCATCAGGACCTGGTGGCTGATCTGGATGCCTTACCTGGCAGACCAGCCTCAGCCACACCCCTCTCTGCAGGCTCTCAGCATTCCCAGGAGGAGGCCACATAGCCCAGACTCAGGAATTTTACAGCCTGCATGCCTTCCTCTAAATGTCCCTTCTCCCTCTTCATGACCTTAAGGACTGAGTGAAATGAAAGGCAATAGTTCTAAACTGCAAGTAATGCAGGGACCCTGCCTGCGAAACTGAGACACTGGGTAAGGCCAGCCCCATTTGCAGGCTTCTCCTTCTCCCCCTCCCCCCCGCCCCCCATCCCACCAAATGATACAAAACACACAAAGTCTAAAGCTCAGAAAGGCTCTGATTCACTAGGGTGTGCTTCAGAGATGGAACTGTGGCGACAGGAAGTACCCCACTGCCCAGTCTGTCAAGGGCCAATCTTCCTTTAAAAAAACAAAGGGAAGAAGAAAAAGCCTGAACCTTTCCTAATAAGGGCAGGCCACATGCCCTTTGTGGTTCAGACTGCTCTGCTCTCAGGGATCATGTGACATTCCCTGCTGCAGCCCTTGCTTCACGCTCGTGCGAGTCTGTCCAGGAAGGATGAGAAGGCGTCTCTGGTGCGCCTCTGGGGATTACAAATGAATAGGGAACATGCCTGGCCGGTGGAAGCCCGCATTTTCTGATTCACCACACTTGCCGCTCACCCCGCCTTCACGCTACTGCCGGAAGCTCTGCTTTGTGGGCTGGGGCTCTGCCACAGTTCTCACAGGGGAGCGCTTTCCAAAGAGGTGCAAGTTTCTTGAGGGCAGAAACACCCCTTTCTTTCTTTTGTTTGGCCCGGCTATGCTTATCAGCGCAACATCCACCCAGCAGTTACTCAATAAATGCTCACTGCGGACTAACTCTGAGAATTTTACAGATCAGTGGGTGATCGTTTGATATCGTTAACCCCCAACTATAAATCTGCAGGGTTTCAAAAGTTGGTTTCAAAGAAGGTACTTAGGGAACATACTTTCCCATAGAAACAGTGCTCTAACTGGAGGTTAGGTCTCCAGGCATCCTCATCCCTCAGAACAGTCTATACACTGCATATCCATCTACCCTTTACCGAGCAGATCAGTTATCTCTGAATCACGTTCCTCCAGCAGCACATGTGTGGACTAAACATAGCTCCCTCAGTTTACCAGACGAATTCATCTCACTTACAGCATCGGTGATCGGCACCGATTTCCCCTTCCTTATTACCTTACTGGATATGTTTTCGTGTATATATATATATATATACACACATATATATTTACACTATATACAGATACTTTTACACAGACATTTATATAGACACTTTACATACTCAGTAATAATCTACGTATTAGATACTTAACACTAAGAGGAAAGGAATTATTTTTGCTTATCATTTTAAAAAGATGCATGCGCTTTTGTATTCAAATACTTTTCCAACAGTTTTTAATACAATTATTATTTGGAAAACCTGGACTTTCCAAACCATGTGCATACGCACGGAGACACACACACACACACACACACACAGATACACACACAGACACACACACATTCGTAGTCTATTTCCGAAAAAGATTTGCACTAAAAATCAGTTTCCAGAATGGGCTATTTATATATTATACTTTCGTTTTACACACACATACGTATATACACACACATAAAAATATATACACACAGACATATATACACATATATTTATACATACACACCTTTTGGGTCATTATTTACATTTATGTATAAACAAACGTGTGTATATATACACATCTACATATATACGCACATTTTAAACCATTCAGTATTTATTAGCCACTAAGTGAATAAATGACAATTATTTTAAATTTTAAAGTAAAAGCTATAATTGCTTAAAAGTAAGGCAGAGTCTAGGAGACACTTTCTTGCTGGGTCACAGGGAGAACGTTTAATGGTTTGCCTCTGGGACTAATACCCTGTGTGTAGAGAAAAATGTTCTGTGGCTTCAGAGAGAAGGACAAACCACATCAGCCTCCTGACCCCTGGTGAGGACATTCTGGGACCCAGTCTCCTTCACAGCCTGCGGTGTAGCAGCTTCTGGGGAGCACTGTCCAGGGAGGGACCTTTAGCAGGTCAAGGCTGCTGTGTTGGGCACCATGAACACAAAATAAATGCACACCGTTGTTTACTGGTCCATAGACACTTAGGCAACCTAAACAGTCGCACTTCAAGCCTTGTTCACATTCAACAGCATCCTGAAAAGATGAATCAGCACGAAAAACAAGATGTCCTTTGTATTCTAGGACTGGTAGAAAGGGTTATTCTGTAGATTCTATAAGCACCAAAGCAAAAAAGAAACCAAGTGGAAGCTCTCCTAACCCTAACATGCTAACCTCGTGTATTGACTGTGCCTCTCTCATCTTCTAGAGTTCATGGCTGCTTTTCTAACCCAAATCAGAATTTAATGCAACACAACAGAGATGTCAGGTTAATGACCATGAAGCGTGACCAGTATCAGTGCATTTGTGTCACGTCTGCCTTTCAAGCAAGAGTTATTATCAAGACACAAGAGACTAAGGTCCCTTCTTCACCCCATAGTGTCTGGTGGAAACTTAATAAGGCTCATCTTTGATTGACTCTAGTGGGGAGCTCCAAATAACTGGATATTCATTTGAGCAGCCTTTCCCTCTATCAGCTCTTACAGGAATTCTAACATATATTCCTTTATTCTCCTACCGTGAGGAGAAATTACATATCAGAGCAATGAACAACCCCACATTCCTCTTTCCTTGGTGTTTCAGGGCTGATGACTGATAAGAGGGCAGCTGTTTAACTGTAGCAAAGACAGGAGACCGGCTGAAGGTACCTGGGTTCAAACAGGCAACTTTGAAAGAAAGATGGCTTATTTTCAAAAATTTCACACAATGAACAGAGCATTGTGGTCTGTTTCTGAAAAATGCCAAGTGGGTGGGGTCAACAGGTTTTATGTAGTCAGATCCTACTATCTGAATCATTTTAATTCTCGGGTGGTCGATGCACAGAATGCACACTGCCTTTCTCCCCTCGTGCATGCATGACAAGCATCACTAATGGATCACAGTGCTCCTTGCTGGGTCCAGACACAAGGTAATCAACATCTCTTTTCAATAGTTGGCTCCCATCAATGGTGGGTGGCACATGCTGTTATAATTCCTTTATTGTTTTAATGAATTTCGTGTACTTTAATTTCTCACATTTCTGCAACTGACTCAAGTATCATTTATTTTAGCAACATTCTCTGGATTCTCAGCAAATCCCTCCACTCATCTAAGCTACAAATGATATTAGCTGCCATCCACTGCATGTTTACTACATCTAGACTTAAGCACCAATTTCTGCCCCTGTATTGTCCAATATTCAGAAGCAGGGAAGTGTTGCATGAATCCGATCTGTTTTACTTTCAGCAAAAACCCCTGATTCTCTTTGACTGAATTTGTGACCTTCTCTGGCATCATTGCCTTGTCCTTACTGGACTCCAACGGCACATTTATCTGACTGTCTTTCCCACCCACCTCCATGAAAGCAAGACCCGTATCTTACTCCCCTTTGGAGTCCCAACACCTGGGACATGGCTAAGTGCACAGGGTTTTCAGTAAATGATGTTCAATGATTTTATTTTAAACTCTAGCTTTCAAATACTCTGAGTTTCAACTCAACCTCCACCATGAACACATGACCCAGGGATCATTCACCTCAAAAGGCCAGGTGAGCTGGTCAGTAAGCAGAATCAAGGCTGGGTCAGGGCAGCCCCCACTGGCTAGCTCAAGTTTGCTGTTGCCCCCCCACCTCCTCTTCCGCTCATGGACAGAACTGTGGTCACTCAGAGCTGTCACTGCTTCCATGCTTTGCTGCCTTATTATTATTATTATTATTATTATTATTATTATTATTATTATTATTATTATTATTATTATTATTATTTGCCTTTCCTTTGTCTGCCTTCCACGTTGACCTGTGCTTTACTCTGTTCTATAACCCCAGTACTTAGTAAGTGCTTGGGCATGGTGAATACATGTTCTGTGGCAAAAAGGGCCTTGACCTGAGTCGGGAGCTGCTGCTAGAAGAGCCCCGGCCCCCGTGGCAGTTTCCATTCTGAGTTTTTGTACTTGTTAACGGGCACGCGCCCTGTAGACAGGTGTGCAGGGCACAGGAAGGATGCGGTGCACTTCGGCACTCTGCCCAGTTACAAAGGGGATGTCACTTCCCCTTTCTGTGAAGCTGTCTCGTACACGGCAGGTGTGGTCACTCTAGCGTATCCCCACCCCTTTCTGGTTGCCACGCTCCCCTTGAGTCCACTTCAAGCAAGAAAGCATCTTGCAGATCTGCCTTACTCTTGAACAACTACAGCTTTTCCTTTGAAGTTAATGTTGTCAGGCCCTGGTGGAGCAGCTGGTGGGCCAACAACCTCTGAAGGAGCGCAGGTCACATACCCCCAGGTTCAAGTCCTGGGTCTGGGGGGGAAAACACCTTGTGAACAACTAAATGAAACTAAAATAAAGTTAATATGATTCATTCATTTAGTGGCTGATAAATACATAATGGCCCCAAAAGTGTGTATAAAGCAAAATATTAATCTTTTGGAAACAGGTAGAATAAAAATGGATATATAGGCGCGCGCGCTTGTGTGTGTGTGTGTGTGTGTGTGAGTGTAAATGGTTCGAACAGTCCAGGTGGCCCAAATAATAACTGTAATTTAAAAGCTGTTGCGTAAGTCAGGAGAAAGACAAATATTGTATGATTTCACTCATGTGGTCTATAAAGAAACCAAACAAGCAAACGAACCAAATCAAACAAAAATAGACTTTTAGTCTATAAGACAAAATTGGTGGTTACTGAAAGAGATGGGGGAGGAGGGTGAGCAAAGTGAGTAAAAGGGTCAATTATAATTTGAAAGATGGACTTGGACTGTTTGTGGTAAATTTACAGACACTGATTTATGACAATGCACACCTTAAACCTATACACTTTTATGATGCAATGTTTCTTCAATAAAAATACGAATTTTAAAAAATTGCAGAAAAAATATTTTAACACCTAAGGAAAAACAAAGTATGAGCACCGTTTTTCAATGACGAATAAAAAAGAATTCATTTCTTCTTAATGCTACTAAGGAGCGGTGTGTAGATTGTTCCCTGATGCTGCAGAACAGTGTGTGGGGAAGCTGCAAATTACTCACACTCTAACTTAAATCAACCACTAAGGGAAATGAAGGAAGGACATTTATTCCCCACACGTCCTGCCAATCAGATGTCAGCCTGAGACATATGATATTCCCCCTGCCTGTGCCCGAGCCAGGCCTGCAGAATTGTGATTTCACATTGCTCACACATTTCCCTGCCTCCATTTCTCCTCACCACGGTCTCTGCACAGACTCTTAGGAGGATCAAGTGTCGCCTCCCAGGATGGCCCCGGGTCCCTGGTGTTCTGACTCCTGATTACCTCTTCAGCTGGTTCCTGACCCCACCCGCCTCCCACACACTAAGCTCCGGTCATACCTGAACTCATCATTCCTGTCCCCACCACAAACCTCCACCTACTCCTGTGGTCTCCAGCTCAGGGAGCGGCACCACCATCTGGGCAGCTGCCCAAGCCAGACACTCTGGAGTCACCCTGGCTCCCCTCTCTCTCTTCACCACACCTCTTCTTCTAGTCCTACTCACTCTGCCTCTGCAATATTTCTCAAGTTAGTGTAGTTTTATACCCATTGTCATCAGTCTAGGACTATGGGCAGCTCCTTGCTGATGACGAACACTGAACAGCTTCCTGGCTGTTCTACCAGAACTCCCACCAATCCAGCCTTCACAGCTGGGTGATCTTCCAGAAAGAAAAATCTGTTCCCCTCTTTGTTACAGATCTTCTACGACTCAAAAGTCACTTCCTCCAGGAAGCCTTACTGATATGCTCCGGTAGGATCTGTATTTCTTTCACTAGAACAATGAGCATACTTAAAGTTCTTTTCGATCAGAAGCAAACTCCAGGAGCGCCTGTCATGTTCTCCTCTGAATAATGCTAGTTTTTTATGATTCTGTAGCAGGGTCTCTAACCTGTCCCTTGACATCCATCACCCGCTTCCTCTCTGCTCGCTGAACTCACTTACCCTTTCCTCCTGTGACCAGGGTAAATCTAGATTGGTCTAGGCCAGATAAATGACCCCATTCCATTTGTCATGGATGAATTTAGGGATGGCATATGTTTTGGCTAATGAGACATGAGGGGAAATTGGCTGGAGGTTTCAAGAGGTCCCTTCATTCTTAAAGAGAGTTGCACAAGGGAAGTTCTTTATCTGCTCTGGCATTGCTATGAAAGAATGGAATCCCTGCAACCTTTCTGTACTGTGAGGAGAGCTGGCTAATGTGCGGAGGCTGACATACAGATGGAAAGTAACTGAGGGGGATGAACTGCTACACTGGTCATCTAGGGACAGCCTGTATCTCAACTTCTTTTTCGATGAGAGAGTAAGTCCCCTTTTGGTTGAGGCCAGTCAGGGTTTTCTGATATTTGTAGTTCCAAACAGAGCTTTTTAGGGCATTTTTCATTTTCTATTTTGTCTTTGAAGTACTTCAGTATAAATCATGTTTTCTTCTGTTAGATTATGGACTTTTTAAAGGCAAGGTTTACGTGAGGTGCTGCTATCCTTAAAATGGGTCTTGCCTTCTTTAGGGGCTTAATTCGTTTTCAGTTACTGCTTTTTAAGTGTTTGACATAGGAAGATAAATGCACTAAGTATAAAAGCGTGGTGGTTACCCTAGGAGGCAAAAGCAAACTTAACCATCGTGACGCCTTACTGTGCTGAGCACATGCTTTATACCAGGTGGACACGCGAAATGTTTGCTAAATGAATAATTTAATTTGCCTCTGATGAGTCAAGGGCATTTAAGACTTTTATACTCCTAGGGTCATAGCAATAAATAGCAATCATCAACAAACTGTGCTAATATATCCTAGTTCTGGGACATCACTAATGGTAAGATTTGCTTGTTTATATGAGAGCCACGAGACCACCAAAATGTTAAGACTTTAAAACAGAACAACGGGCAGAAACGGACTGAAGAATCAAGCACAGGGGTGTCGGGGTACTGAATGCCAGGCCCTGGGGGTACAGCGGCTAAGACAGACCCACTGTCCTCGGGGGCTTATCATCTGGGGTGTGGAGGAAGAAAACCAGACAACTGCCCAGCAGTGCAGTGAATGTCCTGAGAGGTGAGGCAGAGGGTGGAATGGGGAGGCCTGTGGTGAGTCAGGAAGGTCTTCCAGAGACACCTCTGCTGGACCGAATGTTTAGGGGATGTTAGTTAAATAAAGGGAGATGAAGAAGGAAAAAGGAGCAGCATAGTCAGGCTGATTATGGGGTGAGAGAAGGCTGGGTCGGGGAGACCAGTTAGGAGGCTGCTGTAGTCATTCACCGCAGAGTAACAGAGGCTCTCGGACTAGAAACAGGCTGATGACACGGGTGTTGGACATGGGTCTCTGAGAGCTCATGGCACTGTGGCTATTGCTCAAGGGTCTACAGTTTTGGGGTTCAGCATGGGGAGTGGCCTTGAGCTGGAGGTAGCATGGTACACTGCAATGGATGAAAATTTTTATTTGATTATAAAACACTTTATTAGAATGAAACATGAAAGCTTGACACTTTAAAAGCAGAATAGCTCTGTTGAGCCTGGTATGTCTGCGTGTGCCTGTGTGTGCACATGTGCACACACACACGTGTGATGAGGTCCTGCCTCCTCACTCACCCCTGCCCTATTGGTTCTGGACCCAACAATGTCACTGATTCCTCAGTGACCCGGCTCAAGCCAATTTGACCTTGTTTTTCCACAAGTCCCTTGAAGAGGCTGGTCCTTCGTATGTCTAAAATTAACATCTACCTTGAATTTTCAACTTTTGACAGTAAAAGGGCTAAGGGTTCTTGACAACTAGCTGCAGGGATACCCTGTGCTCTTAGGGTTTTGATTCTCTGGAGCAGAGCCTCTCAACCAATCACCTTGGCCGAGATTCAGGTAAGCCCGAGCCCCAGGTGGCGAGGCTGTGCAGAGCCTCCAGCAGGGGCATCTTCCTCTTTACTGCGCAGTGACTCTTCTAAGTGTATCATTCTGAGAACACAGGTAAGAAGGGCTTATCACTCACACTCCTGCTCCACGAGTGCCCGCCAGCTCTACCAGCGACAGGGCAAAAGCCCACCTGCTTCCAGCTGTGCTGGGGGAGGGAGCGCAGAGGGTGACAAGCGGCAGGGCCACAGGAAAGGGGCAGATGGCAGGCTTTCTACCTGTGCTCAGAACCTAATGCTGCTCTGCTTCCTTGGAGACCTGCAAACTTTCTCCTTTCTCCAAAGCTACACACATTCCCTCCATCTCATTTGATAGGCATGACATTGGTCATGGTAGAAAAAAAGTCTTATATTTAGAGGAAGAAAATTGAGAAGGAACAGCACGGCTTTCTTGAGAAGGCTGAACCTGGGGCCTTGAGTTCATACAGGCCCAGAGATGCTGAAAAGTTCTCAGGAAGATTCGAGATGGCTCAGTTCATTTAACAGGACAGAGGGTTATAAAAACAAGTTGCAGTGCTCAGAATACCAGGTCTAAGGAGGAGGCTTTAGCGAAGCTTCCTCTGGGTTTCCTATGACAGCAACCAGACCCCTGAGGCCATGTTAATATACCTGAGCATGACTAATGTGGCCTGGTAGCAGCTCTCCTGTCCTGTCCTGTTCCCTGGCATCACCCTGGAGCTGGGGCTGGGGAGCGTGGCCACTGAGGGCTGGTGGCTACACTGAGCACAGTGGAGGATGCGACACAGAGGGCTGGCTGGAGACCCTGGCATCCTTCCGACCCTGTCTTTCAGGGGTTGGACATTGCTGCAGTGGAATCAACCAACCCAAGAAACACTTGCCAGGACAATGTAACGTGAATACACTTAGACAAGATGCCCGCTATAGAAATGTTTCCTGAAAACATCTTCCCTGAGGACTGCCTTTTCCTGACTGTTCCAGTGAAAGAATATCTTGTTCCCAACAAAGCCAGGAGCAAAATCCAGCAGGTGGAACGGCAGATGTATCCCACAATACTAATGGAGGCTGGTGGAGATGCAGTTTAGGGTAGGAGTGTGAAGACCTGTTCTTCCCGAGGGAGTCTTTTCTATGTTGGTTAATTACAGTCTGAGAACTAGTCAATGCGCACGTATCAGGCACCTTCTGGATGCACAGTGCTGAGGAAGCCTGCATGGTGCAGTGGGATCAGGTGGTCGAGGTTTGTGTTCTGACTCTTCTCTGCCTGTGTGACCACATAGCCTTTCTGTGCCTCAGTTTCCTCATTTGTAGCGTAATGGCACTGGGAGAATCTATGTTGTAGGGTTATTGTGAGAATGATACTTAAAGATCTTAAAATACTGCCTGATCTCTAGTAAGTACTCAGTACCTGCTGGTTAGTATCTGCTGCTTACACTCTTTGTGCACTCAGTTTCCTCACTGTAAATGGCATAATAACCACATCTACCTTTTAGGAGTGTTGTTAGGATGAAATAATGCACATACAGTGTTTAGCATAATAACTTGCATATAGTAAATGTGCAATTAATGCTAGTCATTGATCTTCCTAGAAGATTCTCCCCAAATTACTTGGAACATGAGACACTCAGATCTAAATGATAGCCCATACAAATGATAGTCCAATAAAGAAATCCCTTCCTGGAACAATCTCAGCAAAGGGCATTTTGCGACAACATCTCATCACCACCTTCTGCCCTGAGTTCCAGTTATATGCAAATACTCTGCTTTGTGCTAAGCTCCACAGTGACTGAAACAGAAGT
Organism: Solenodon paradoxus; assembly: GCA_004363575.1. NCBI lineage: Eukaryota > Metazoa > Chordata > Mammalia > Eulipotyphla > Solenodontidae > Solenodon > Solenodon paradoxus. The sequence continues at coordinate 40,678 of RJWH01002409.1, forward strand.
TCTGATGTCCCTCCAAATATTCTAGACTTTCCTTTAACGTGGTATCAACATGCCCCCACTCTGCCATTGAAGGGGTTATCTGAAATTCTGACTTCGTAAAAGAGGGAGCAAGACAAAGCCTCCTCTGCAGAGGTTTTGAGGACTTGTTCACATGATTTGGCAGAGAAGAAAAAAGCTGTTTTTGGTGGTATCTAATACCAGAAGCAGCTCTCATAGATGCTAACCTTGTTGAATTCTTCCTCCATCCAGGACAAGTTCTGAGCATGCTCTATGTGGACTATCAGTGACACAGGGCTTTGAGAAGTTCCAGGGTGTCTGAGGTTCTAACGGGCATAGGCTGTGGGCTCTAAGTCCATGTAAACAAATACTGGAAGTGCCCCCAACCCCCACATCCAAGGGCAACCGGTTTCCCATCATCAGGCCCTCCCAGGATATTCTCCTAAGGCAGTTAAATGAGATCCCTTTGTGCTTTCTGATATTTGGCCCACCATGACACCTAGTGGCCAGATAAGCACAAACGTGTCCTCTCAGAAGGCCTGGCAGGCGCGTGTACTCAGGACAGGAGGGACTGGATGATCACATCCAAGTGAGGAAACAGAAATGAGGTCGAGAGAAATGAAGCAAGTTGCTGAAAGTCAAAGTGAGAAGAAAGCCAATGTGGAAAACCTGGCCTTAGGACATCAGTTCTGATTCAGACTTGGCCTAAATTCTACCCTCAGCGGGATACTTCTTTGAAGCATTCAACAAACATGACTGAGTACCTACTATGTGCAGGATGCTGTGTCAGCTGGTGAGGACAGCATGCTACGCAGTCCACTGAGAGAGGAAGACCATTACACAGAGAGTCAGCAACAACAATGGGTCATGTGGAATAAGGACTTTGCTGTCAGATACCATGCCAGGAGCTGGGGGTGCATTAGCTCATGTCATCCTTGCAACAATGATATAAGGGAGTGTGATCACTGCTCTTCCTTGAAAAATGAGTTGGGAGAATATTTCAGCTGTGAGTAATAAACTTAGGGTTCTTATATCTTTCTAAGTTTTGGAAAATGAGATTGATGGGTTAGATGCAAAAAGATTTCTAAGGTTCCTTTCACTCAGTTTTCTTGACCTTCAGGCTTTTGCGGGGTAGATTTGGACTCCAGGTCTCCTGAGCAAGAATCCAGTGTCCTTTGTTCACACAGTCTTGGCCAAAGTTTACGGGTAACAACGGGTAGTTACCCAGTGCTTACTCCATGCCATGTCCTGAATTTCCATCTGCTCATGCAGTCCTAATAGCCCATGAAATATCTTTAAAATGGAAATAACGTCCAAGTAAAAACTGTTCTCTAAAATGGTTAGAAAAGTCTCAGGATAAATGGAGAGCTTCCAACATAACACAGTTGTAAGATTGTTAACCATTGTTCTGTCCCTGATTTATGTGGTAGGTTAAAAATAGTTATGAATTAGTGTCCTCAGGCTCTCATGTCTGGAATGGATAACAGGCCTGGGCAACTGGTGGTTCAAAGCCGACTGTCCAGGGACAGAGAGCACACAGTTCAACGACATTGTTTTGGGGTAACTCTGGGACCTCAGAAACAGCTACAGAGCCTCTCAAGGCCAAGTGGCAAGCAGATATGACCCTTTGTTTTCACTGTGATTCCAAATGAATAAAGCACATTTAGGCAGTGCCACTGAATACATTAGAGATCAGCAAACTTCCCAATATCGTACTGCCATTATCCTTCATTTTTAACACTAAGTCACATCTTCTTTCCAGGGTGGGGCCATCAGGCAAAGTCCCACCATGATTCAGGCAGCAGAGAGCTCTGAGGGACCTTGTTGTATCACCACCAGAGGTACCTCCTGCTGCCTGCAGCCTGATCAGTTCCTCTTACACCTGGGAAAGCCCACCAGGTCAGACCTACTGGTCCTCAGGTCTTTTAAGGACTTTCTCCTCCCTTGGGCAGGGTGTCTAGAATGCTACTCCTGTAGGTCACAGTGAGAACATATGGACATGCTAGACATGCTGGAATATTCTAGATACACCCAGAATGCTTTGCTATGCTTCTTTGAATAGTAAGTAGTTGCTTACCTTTCTAGCGTCAGGGATCAATGCCCACCTTGCCTGACTACCACCCCTGCCCCAGTCAAGACTGCTGATCACAGGAGCTGCTGCACCTCCACAGTACTTAACAAAGGGCCACAATCACAAATTGTCCGTGACACCTTAGAAGATGAACCGGGTGGCTCATGTAATTGGTACCTAACATGGCGCATGGTTTGCCATGCTGCTGACTTTCCAAGGACTGTAAAATAAAACCAGAAATTCCACAGCTGGAAGAGGCTTAAGAGAACATCAAATTAAAAATCTTGCCCAATACAGAACTTCCTTTAAAATAGCATTAAAGACCGACAAAGGTTTAGAGAAGCACGTATGCACACATACATGCAGGCACGTACACAGGATGGCACCGTCTAGAATGGGTGCAGGGTGGTAAAGAACACAATGAGTAACGGTCCCTTGGATCCTCTTTTTAAGAGCTAGCTTTAATCTTTTCTTCTTCAGACTTTTTTCCTTCTTATTTTTAGAGAAACGTGTTATTCAGAGAAAAATGTGCAAAATATATTAACATGGATAAATGACAGCAAAACTACATATTTTTCTTTCTTCATCTTTTCTCTGGAGTTTTCAAGATAGTTGAGATCAAGTCATTTTATATTTTGCTCCTTTCCCTGTGATCAGAAATTCTTCATAAGCATCGTTTTAACACTTTTATTTTGACATCATTTCAGACTAAAAGTTGCAGGAATGGTACAAAGAGTGCTCTGATGAGCTTCACCCAGATTTGGATTCCCCAAATGTCAAAACTTTGCTATATGTACTTTAATCCCTGTACCCAACCTCCCAACAGAGAATGAAAGCAAGAGTAAGAGACAGACACACAGAGAGGCAGGAATTTTGTTCTACCCCTAAATATTTCAATCACACATTTCTTAAAAATAAGGATTTTCTCTTACATGACTGCAAGGCAATTTGTCAAATCAGGAAGCCAAATGACAAACTACTTTTATCTAATCTACAATCTTATCAGATTTCAGCAATTGCTCTAATAATGTTCATTAGAGCAAAAGAAACTAGAAAATTCTGTGTTCAACTGTCCTATCCTCTTAGTTTCCTTTAATCTGGGATAGTTCCTGAGTCTGTCTTGGTATTTCACAATATTGCTATTTTTAAGGGTAAATGTCTGTTACTGTGTGGACTACTCTTATCTGGGGCTTGTCAGCTGTTTCTCCCCAACTGGATTCAAGTTGTGCAGTTTTGAAGGGAATTCAACAGAATCGAACACACGTGATTTTGAATGACTACAGTAAGATTCCACTTTCATTTATTTAATTAATTTATTTTAAGGAAAGGTATAGGCAGGAAGGAAGGTGAGTACAGGCAAGAGAGAGGAGGAAGAAGTATTTTATTTTATTTTTATTTAGTTGTTCACACTAGTTGTTTCTCTCCCAGCCTGGCCTGCACTCCTTCAGAGACAATTGGCTTAACTGCTACTCCATCAGGACTCACCAGTAAGATTCCATTTTACATAGGCATTTCCTTATTGTAGAATCATGGTTGCTTTGTAATTTTGCTTTCATTCCAAAATGAAGTTCTTTCTCTTCCTATCAATTATCTATTGACTTTTCTCCATATATATTATTCTCTATATTAATGATCTATTCATGAAGTTAAAACAACAAACACTTTAAGGCTATTGATGTGAAATTAATAACTTTTTTCTACTAAAGCGTCTGTCAGTGCAATCCCACACTTGGTAAACGTATCTGCTCCACCTTCACAGTGACATATTATAAGATATATTTTCATTTGGAAAGACAAAAATAACATTCACTGCTCTTTCAAGACTTTAGCTAAAGGTACAGCTACAAAGGATGTTTTTTCCTCTCATGAGCCTGAATGCATTTGTTGGTTTGTTTACTTTTTCTTTTTTAAGAGAGGAAGGGAGAGAAGGATGCAGCACTTTTTAAGGAAGAACGAAGAGGAGGAAGGACTTTTATTTACTTTTGGTTGTTGCCCCACCCCAGGCTGAGAACCTGGGTGTTTTATGGTCTATGCCCCAGCTGTCAGCTTAGTGCCTGACCCACTAGGGCATGGGCCTGCCTGGTAACTTTTTATTTTTCATTCATTCATTAAGCAAATATATATTGTCTATTCTCTGCCAGTATTCATCTAGGTGTTGACATGAAGAAACAAACGAGATAACACAGACTGTGCTAACAGCAATGAACTACACAGGCTGGTGCTGTATCAAGTAACTGCAGCGGATGCTCCCAGTGGAGACAGGCAAGAGCCAGGCACTTTGAGAAAGACGACAGGGCCAGTGTGGCTGTAGCTCGGGAGCACAAAGGGGCACAGGGTGGGGTCTCTGGGACCTCTTCTGCTTCACCTCATAGTACTCCCCATGAATTCCATCAAAATGTCTGCAAAGCATCACTCTACTACAAACACAAATCCCATGCTGCCCTGCTCCAAATATGAATTTCTAAAGCCTGTCCTCCCTGCCCAACCTAGTCAGCAGTCTGAACTTCAGCATGTTGCAATGTATGAATAATAATGAAAGCCTGAAAACACTCTGAAATTAAAGAGAACTTATAAAGCATTCCGATGTTGCTCAGCCTTGCAATTACCTGAACATCAAGCCATCGTTAATGAACCGGGCTGTTTCAACAGTAGATTAATGGCCACTTTCAAGAGCGGAAAAGGGACAGATGCCTAAGAGGAGAAAGGTAGCATAATGAGAGTATGTGATTTCTCCTTCAAACAGCAGGGGTCGTGCTGCAGCCCATGTAAGGAGGGTGTGTGTTCACAAAGAAAATCAACTAGCCTGTGCTTTGGACAGAGACTGGGCGGTCAGAATACCAGCTTCCTAGGCCCATCCTTTCTTCCAGGCTTTGTCAGAGTGAGACAAGAGGCAAGAAATGAGAAGCATCTTCCAGGAACAAATCAGAGGGGAAATATATCCCTTCCTGCTAAATGCCTGATTAGTTCTTAGGACAACTGTTTTCCATTCACAGTGGGCAAAGAACAAACAGTTGATAATGACAAACTTTTTTTCTTACCTAAAAATCACATGAGATTGTTAGGGAGCGAGTAGATAGGAGGCCTGGGTGAGGGGCCCTAAAGGATAAAGACTTTTAGGAAACACCTACTGGATGTCTGAGTGCCAGGTAGGAGTCCCTAATGAACGGAGGCAGTTAATTCTCTCAAGGTCAGAAACATCTTTCAAACGCTGGGACTTGCCAGAGCCCTGTGTCAGTCACCAGGAGATGGGAACCAAGGGCAGGAAATAGCGCTTGATTAACTACAGTCTTGAGAGTCCCAACCAATCAAAAACCTAGGAGTCAGACAGTGGTCAGACGGTACAGTCTCAGCTGAAGCGTTAAGAACTGGATGGAGACACAAGCACAGAGGGAGGAAAACCCTGTCCTTAGATGATCTCCCTCATTAGAAGATCATTATAATAAAATCAGCATTGTGGTTCTGCAGCCCACTCCAGTAAAGGTTGGTTCTATAACATGACCTGTCAATCAACATGAAGGACAGGTGCAAGTTCGGCTCCAGGGGAGGGCCTAAGGGAGGACAAGTGGGGAACACAAGCCCCAGGAAGGAAAGCAGCTGTGCTGTTGTGCCCAACTGGGTCCTGCCCATCCTCCCCTCTGAGGATGTTCTTATCTGTTTAACACACCTGCTACTACTGTACCTGCCTGGGTCCAGCCCGGCCTCCTCTCTCCCCTCTGAGGATGAACTATTTCTTTAATACACAGGTTGCATCCCACCTGGGATGACCCACTCTCCTGCTTCGAGGGTAGACTTTCACTGTGCTAAATGAATTTCTTCGCTCCCAGGGTCAGTTTTCCAGAACGACCCACTCCCTGCCCTTACTTCCGCTTTGCTAATAAAGCTTCACTACTTGCTTTACCTTCCCTGAGTCCTAGTGCAAACTTGATGCACCCTAAATGTCTTGGGGCAAATCATCTCCCTAAGAACACAAGAACCTGAAGGTGAGACTCACTTCCCACAGTAGAAAGATGAAAAATTAAAATAGACAAAACATGAAAGATTATTATTGATAATCATAAGAAGGCTGCTTAATACTGAAAATATTGTCAGATACAGAAAAAAAAAAATCAGAATAACCTAGAAGGTACAGACACTCTTTTCCTTGTACACCCTTCTTTTTGGGGGAAAAATTATTCTGATGTCTGAGTAACAACCTCTTAACTATACCATGCAGCCAAACACTGAATGAAGTGTACAGCTCAGATGGGGAAAAAAGAAACCATAAAATCATTACTAAATACCAGGGTTTTATCCTCCACTTGGATGAAGATGAAAATAAACATTCATCCAGGGACACAAACTACCATTTGAACAAGGACAGTGGATGAGATTTTTATTATGAAGACTCTTACCGCACAAACACACACACACACAAACGAAGAGACTAAATTAACTGGAGTCATATCTGGCAAAAAAAAAAAAAAAAGGTCAGTTATTAACAAAGGATCAGTAAAGGTACCAGGATAAACTCATATTTTAACAGAAGATGAAGTATAGGGAAATGCTTTTATATTTTAACCTTTATTCTTCTAAGTCTGTTTTGGTGTCAAAAATCTATAACAAAGTACAGGCAGTAGAAGAGAAACAACTACTACTTCACTGCAACTGCACCTGGTCTTTAACTGAGCCTGTTCTGGAAGTTGTTAGTGCCAAGAGTGAACGAATGAAGGCAAATAACTTAGACTAACAGATCCAAACACATCAATGTGGGCGACGGTGAGATTGTTTTTAAGAAAAGGTCACGTAAGAGATACCCAGGTTAGTGGTTAAGAATTCCTATTTCCGATTGGTTTTATGTTTCTGCCATAACTTCAAGGAGTGAAAGGAGGCACAGCTGGTAAGGAGCTGCCACTGGTGGCAGAGGCTTGGCAAAACAGTCACTGCAGTTAAACAGTGGTGAACCTTCAACTTGGTGGCATTTTAACCATTTTACTCTTTATAGATGTAGAAAAACTCATTACTTACCCATAACTGTTACAAGGAAAACCCCCAAATCCCAAACCTTTTAGATCCAGCCCCTTTTCATGTCCTGATTTATCACAGTTGACAATTCCAGAAAATGAGAAAGAAGATGCCTTATCCGGCTCACTTTAAACAATTCTCTACTTCTCCTCCAGGGGGCAAGGTTGGTCAGCATTTCCTGAAGAAAATAATTTTCAAACTTCTGATTTTCACATAGTGCTAGAAAGGCATTCAAAGACAAAAAAGGGTCTTTCTCTCCTCCAGTTTCTTCACAAAACATTTTAATTCTGACTGATTCACAAAGCAACCCTTTTGTGCAATAAGAGAAAAGAGGGCATGATTAAGTGTGTATAGAAACACTATCTGCACAGTCCTGTCGGCTGTCCAGACCCTTCTTCTAAAACTTGAGATGAGTTTTGGTTTTTGCCAAAACTGATAGAATTTTAGGCATATTCCTTTTTTCTTTCTTTTTTTCTTTTTTTTCGTAAGGAGAATTTTCCACTGGGGGTCTAAGGATGCTGCAGTGCTGTCCTGCAGGAATGTGGGACCTTTTCCTCCCCGAGGAGGGTGGCTGGTGATTAGGAAGGAGCCCAGAGCTCAAGTGGCTGCTGGGTCCCCCTTCTCTTCACCTAAAGGGCTAGGACTCCCAGAAGGAGCTCAGGCCAGGGCTCAGAAAACCGCACAGGACCACAGCTTGCTCCGGAGGGAGGAGCAGCAAGTGGGAGTTCTAGCATCTTGGTGAATGTGAAACAGGATGGAGGGACAGATCCTGAGTAGTGACAAGCCTCTTTCACCCAGGGAAAGACCCAGTTTTGTGGATCCTGAGCCTTACACAACGTGGCAGGGTCTTTGGAAGAACACAGGCTAAGGAATATCATATTAGCTGCACAGTGTGGCTAATGGAAGGCCCTAAGGGTTACGGTTAGTGCCTTGGTTGGCCCTATCAGCTGAGGTGTCAGGCCTTGTCCACAAAACAACAGAGGTGGTCCCTTAAGGCTGTGAACTCAGGGAAGGGACTGAAGGGCTGGGGGAGGAAGAGTGCTAGGTGACTGCAGGCTGCTGTCACCCCTCTATTCGGCTCCCTTTTAACCTGCCCCGGGTACATGGCTGATGCTCAACCAATACTGGCTGACCATGACTGGAGAAGCCCTGCAACTGTCACTTATTGCCCCTTCCCTAGAGGCCCCACTGTTTCCTCTTTCTGGCTTGGCAGCCACATTTCAAGCTTCCACGCAAAGATGATTTCTGAACTAGCTGTCTGAGTAAGTCATAAGACTGAGTTTCCTGCCCACCTGGATAATTCATTTACACAAAGTGTCCAGGCCATGAGTTATACTTCAAAATCAGTCCAATAAATAATGATGCTGTGTCCATTCTAGACAGACCCTGCACTTGACACAGCACAGACACACAACCAGTAAGACACCAGGGAGCTGAGCATCTGCTGCCCAGGAAGGGAAAGCCTACATCGTCCTGTCAGAGGAACAAGGTACCTCAGTCCAGAATCTCAGTACCACCTTGGGCCAGTTCTCCACACCGGCAGGAGAAAGCCTCGGGCCCCAGTTTGGTCATCCTTTTAGTCCAGGCGAATCTTCCCTACACTCCCTTCTAACACTTCCTTAGGCACCACACAGGCACCAAGGATGCCAGTCTTTACTGAAAGAGGTAAATCAAGTGATCTGCATTAAAGACCTAACTCAAGATAAATGTGTTTCCATTTTTTCATAGTACTTGCAAAAATAATATAGACCTCTCTCCTAGTTAATCTCATGGCCAAACTGCTTACCCACATCTAAACAAGGGCACAAGGTGAGGTCTGAAAAAATAGAAAGCTGTTTGGTCAGTGCTGTTGCTTTCCTACTCGCTGAGGTTTGGTGTATTTGTAAGCAAAGCAGCTCTGAAATGTTCTTGTTCTTTCTTGAACAAAAGAATGAGAACAACTTCTTACATATAAAAAGTCTCTTCAGGAAGTCATTTATCACAGAGGAAAAATGAGTGTTCTGCAAATCCCATCTGCAAAAAGGAGATAATATTGTGATGGGAAGATGGGCAACATTATTTGGGGCTTACCTGTGTCAGACCTGTGCTAAGCATTCCACAGGTAGTATTCAGTAGCTTCTCTCTGATCCCAGGGTAGTCTTCATTTTACTGACATGGAAATGGAGACTTGAACAAGTGATTTTCTCAAGGTCACACAAGAATTTAGAGATGGATGTGAGCCTGGACAGGCAGAGCCTGATTCTTAGCCCAGGGCCAAGCTGCCCCTGCAACCAACACTCGCCTCGCATATGCTAAAGAACCAATGAGTTTTGTAGAATATTTTTGAAAGCAAGTAAATGTACAATTTTTATCTTTTTCTCAAATTCCTATTTGATTACAAAAACTATTGCTGGAGAACTGGGCTACTTTTTTTCAAGACTTTAAAGATTGTTTTTAAAAGCACCATAACAATAAAATGCAAATAATGATAATAGTTGCCATTTATGCAGCAAGCCACTGAATTGTGCTGAACTCAACACAAGCATCGTTTCCTTTAATACCTATGTCTTGTGAGGATGTTGGTATTTTCCTGATTTTCAGATGAGAAACCAAGGCTTAGAGATTAAACTACTCGGTCCAAGATGTCTTAATAGGTGAAGAAAGGTCTGAACCTAATCTAGCTGCCTAAACTATGTTACCCCGCTACTCTAAAATGCACACAAGTACAGACACGTGTCCCTTAGTATTTAAGTCAATGACACACCTGACCCCAATAGGCTATACTATCTAGTTTGTGTAATTACACTCTCATGTTTGCATAATACCGAATTGTTTAACAAAGCATTTCTCAGAAAGGATCCCTGGCATTTGGTATGTTTTGTTAACAATCCGGTAGCTATTTCTTATATTCAAACCTTTAAACTGTCAAATGGAAACCACTATACTCTTTCAGGCCAAGGAAGAGGAGAGAGGGGTGCTCAGGCAGTTTCGTTCTGCCCTCGCAGCCTCTGTCTCCAACATCATCCGGCACCTGAGGTTCATAAGATGGGTCCGGGGTGGTGGGAGGCGGGGGGGGGGGGGGGGGGGGGGGGGGGGGGGGAGTGTGTGTGGGGGGAGCTATATCCTGCCATCTTTGCAAATGGCCAGTAAAACTAACACAAGGACATGAATCAGGTTTGCATCTGGATGCAGAATTTTACATCTTGCCAGGGGAACAGTCAATGACAGTTATCAGAAATGCATGAAATATATTCCTTGACCATTGTTCCCATAGAGACTGCGACTTGAGCTGACCCGAGTGCTTGCTAGCATGTGTCACATCCTCATCTGAGAGCCTGTATTCATCACTAGTCGGGGGGCCTAAACAGAGTGAACTACTTGCAACAGGATCTGCCACCGCAGTGGGCCAACTTGCACGTGGCAAAGGGGGCATCTGAGCAGAGAGACCAGTTGCTGTGCTGGGGCCAGAGAAGGCAAGAAAATCTGCTGAGTCTGAAGGATTCCCAAGCATAAAAGTGGCAAAAGGGGAGGGGGTGTTTTTGGAGGGTAGTAGGATACATTCTGTAAGGCTTGATTCTGCAATTTATAAGTCCTGATGGAGCCCTGATCAAAATGCTCCCATAAAGCACAGCGAATCAGTTCTCAGACCAAGAAAAACTCTGTCAGGCTCATGAGCATGAGAAATGGTGATTGAGCAGTTTCCAAATACAAACTTTTGCTGGGGTTACATCAAGTGCGCTTTGGTGTGACAGCAGAGAAAACCTACCCACAGACAAGGTCAAGGGTGTCCCTCAGGTATTGGAGAGCGGTGTTGGTGAAAGCCTGGCCCCGACTTGGAATCCTTGCCACTTGGGCAGATTTTCTCAAAGGAGGTACACACACACACACACATATCCCTCTTTAAAGGGAACATTACAGGGAACCTGGCTAGGTTTCATGGGAGCAGCAGCTCCCTAACGACTAATCTGGAACTGGGGTGGGATGTTTGCAGGATGGGGACTCCCCATGATTGGACAGGTTTTAAGCACGGGATGAAGGGCCACTTTTAGAGGAGTTTCTTTATACTGGCCCAGGGTTAGCCATTAATATAACATGATGCTAAAGTGGAATTTTCCACTATGAGCTCAAGATGCAACAAATGGGAAATTCCAAAGCAAGGGGCCAGACCACAATATGGAAATTTCTATGAAGATGACCTAGCTGTTTCAAAGATCCGTGAGGTAGGTATAAACAGGCTCAGCAAAGTGGGAAGTAAGGAGGTTTCCTCAAGGAAGATTCCTTGGAAGTACTCACTGCCAGCCTTCCAAGGTGGGTGCTGTGAAGGGGGTCAGTTTTTCATCTCAAGTCAAGAGAAAAGGGTTTCAAAGGGAGCACCTAGCGGGCTTCACCTGTGTCTCCTAGAGTCTGGGGATTAGCATGTGACACCTGACTGAGGAACCAAAATGTGTGTGTGTGTGTGTGTGTGTGTGTGAGAGAGAGAGAGAGAGAGAGAGAGAGAGAGAGAGAGAGAGAGAGAGAGAGAGAGAGAGAGAGAGAGAGAGATTAGAGCAGCTAAAGAGGCAAGTAGGAAGCTGTGAGGGAAGTGACTCCTCGTCCCTCCCCCAAGGGGGATAAAAGATGTGAACCTTGGGTAATAGCAACACCAAGCTAGGTCTCCCTAAAACAGGTTCTACTCAAGACAGCTTCAGCCTGACGGTAAGAGAACCCAAAAGAGAATACGAAGGAAACCAGGTGATGGTGACTGCCAACAGAAGAATAAGGAGTGCTTAAGTCCTGGGAGATCCAGATGGAAAGTTCCAGCAGTGAGTCTCAAGAGAACCACCAGGAAGACAGTAGAGAAGAGTCCTTTTCCCCATCAGCCAGGCTCAGAGAACGCAGCTCCAGGTGTGATAGCAGGCAGGCAGGTGGGTGTGGGGGCGGGGGCATCACTGGCAAATGCAGGCAAGTCTTCTCTTGGAATGAATACATTCCAATGAGTGTTTCTAATTTCCAAAGTGAGCACATGTGTGTGTGTGTGTGTGTGTGTGTGTGTGTGTGTGTGTGTGTGAATCTAAAAGTGGCCACAGGACTTTTTATTACCTGAGATTCATCAGAAAAGTCATAGACCTGATCAAAGTTTAATTAGGAACTGGGGATACCACACTCCACCAAACAAGCTTTAAAGGCACAGTGAGAGGCAGAATAAAGCTGGATCTTAATTACGTCTCACAAGCCCTGCTGAGCAATATTGCAATTAGAGCTCACCTCTGCTCAGCACGGACTATGTGCTGGCACTAAGCCAAAGCCCTTACAGACATTACCTCATTTAGTCCCCCTAACAGTACTGTTAGGCAGGTACTATTATCCCCTTTGTCAGATCAGAAACTGTGGCTCAGAGAGGTTAGGTAACTTCCTCAGAGTCATGCAGGTAGGTAAAAAGAGCAGTAGCCTGGAATCACCTCAGTCTGACATCTAACCCTGAAGTCTGATTTTCCCAAATGAGTGGTTTTCAGAAGAAGGTTGAGATTGAAGCTAGACAGGGATGTGGTTCCTGCCCAATCTTCCCTCTCAGGAACCCGAGCTAGAAAACCAAAGCAGACTTTTGAAAACCACCGACCCTCATGATCTTCCAGTTTGTATACTGTGTCCTCAGAGAGGCAGCTGGAAGGTGCTGGTTCCAAAAGGTGGTACTAGAACAGACCCAAGGCTCACAGAATTAGTCATGAGTATAAACACACAGTTCAGACACTGCCCAGAGCCTGGTATCAGAGTTAGTACTAGGTAAATGGCACTATTAATTCTGAAATGTTTACACGCGAGTCTCAAAACTTCATCATGTAATTTATTACAACGCACTCAGCCACTGACATCACTGTGTCTGTTTCATAAGGAGCTATGTTACTATGGATGCTTAGCTTTCCTAGTTGCGCCAAAACAAGAACCACATACGAAAGATTCAGTCAGCCAAACCTGAAAGTTTGAGTTAAGTCTGAGCCAGTGGCTCTTTGCAGTAGAGAATCACGGGTTCTTCTGAGAAGATGATGGAAGCACAATTCTTTACTTCAGTAAGATAGAGCATATGTGTAATAGTTCACATAGCTACAGGACCACATTCACTGACTCATTCAACGAGTGTAGATTTATTCAAGTCCTTTCACTGTCTCCAGGTTAATAACCTCTCCTCCAGATCCAAGGAGCACGGCATGAAACCCTCAGGCTAGAAGCTGCCTACCTGAGCCCCAGTGGGCTCACCCACCTTCATGCTTTCCATATGCTCACTGGTGCTCTCTCGATCATGCCAAATCTGAACTAGGTGATCAAAGTACCTGAAACACAGACTAATTTTACACCTTTCATGTTTGATGGACACCAAATTAAGAATTTCCAAATCAGTGATTTTGGTGCCTAGGAATTTTATCTATTAGAATGCTCTCTTCTTTCTCCTTCTGGTCACAAGATCTCTCCCTTTTGCTGAGGGGCCCCATTCCATATGTTTCTGACAGGAGTCACCCTCTCTCAAGGGACACACATATAAGCCAAGGCCAAAGAAATACTGCTTGTGGTCTACTGGTTCCTTCTGGTCAAGTTGAGTCCTACAAGAAATCCAAACTGGACCCACCAAGAGCGCTCCTTGGTACTAATGTTAGAATAATGGCAAAAGAGGTACTCTATTTTCACTGATATCCATCCTGTGAGGATGATGGAGATGTAAGGCTACTGACTACTCTGACACCACACTAAGGGAGAGAGAACCTGTCCGAGAATGATGCTGACAGAGTTAAGCAGAGCCAAGAGATGGAGAGTGAAAGATAATGGTCTGATGATCTTTTGAACCTCTGGATACAGCTATGCCTGAAGCCCAAGTCAGCATGGACACCTTAGTCATAGAAGATACTAATTTAAGTTGGATTTCAGTTACTTGCAACCCAAATCACTCTAATACACCTGATCTGAATGCAAATAAAGTTCCGATAACAGCTACCACAACTGGCAGCATTTATAAAATTGCCCTCCATTCACCATCTGATTTTACTTAACATTCTTTTGATTGTTATTGATCTAGTATATGTGCCCATCTCCTTTCAAAGATTTTCAAGGTAGGTTTTAAATGCATACATAATGAGACTCAGAAAAATAAAGACGGAAATGATCAAGTCAGTTTTATCTCCATCTCTCCCCTCTCTTACCTGCCCTCCTGCGTACCCTTCCCCATTCTTTCTCCAGCAACTGGGTGCCCTCTGGTCCACACTTGAGCACCCCACAACTATTCTCTTCTTAGTACTGTTGGTGGTTCTCCCATCTCCAACTCCTCCCACCAAATCAAAACAGCTCTCACTTCCACGGGCTCTTGTACTTGATGTCAGTGGTTGATAGCAGCTTAACATATTTCCTCTTAGAGGGTGAGTACTGTTTAACCAGGCATTTTGAAGAGGAAAATAAAAGACTAATTCACTAATGGTGGAATAGGTTGCAATAATGGCACAGATACAATCAAACAGTGAGGCCTTCCTATAAATAATTTATGTAAAGCAGTTAGTACACTGCTTGGCACACAGTCAGCATTCAATAAAGCATGACTATTGTCGCTGTTATTAATTTTTCCTCTACCACTTGATTATTCACCGTCTATTCCTCCATGACCACCACTGTGGCATGGCCTTTGAGTAATACTGGCAAGTCACAGATCCATAATCGATTAATACATTTTAATTACACTTTATGGTTTATAAAGCACTTGTACATACATTAACCCCTTCACTCTTCGTGGCAATCCTGGAGTTAAATGAAATTCTCATTTTACAAAGGAGGAAACTAAAGCTTGGAAAGATTGAGTTTATAAGGTCTCAGAGCCAGAAACTAGCAGAGCCACAGTTCAAACTTAGATCTCACATGAACTTCTTGTTCTTTCCACAACGAGACAGCAAGTGGCTGCCAAGTGAGTAGCAATCACATCAGAATCATCCAAGCACTTAAGAGTCTTGGGGTCTACCCAGACCTAAAGAATGTGGTCGGCCCAGTGGAAGGCTGTGAGCCTGTATTTCAACAGAAGCCTCAGGTGATCCTGCTGAGCCTCTGGTGGGTGACCAAGTCTGTGTCCATGCTGCTTCCTGGATGATGAAGAACTTGCTGCACTCCTAGCCCTGAGTTGAGTATGAAAAGAAGACACGTGTAGCTTTCTGCCCTCAAAGCGCTGACAGTGCATTTGAGGAAGTGAGACCAGCCAAGAAGAAGAGTGAATCACAGAAGACAGTGTCTGGCTTTGAGGTTGTTCAAAGCTGGAAAGATCACAGATGGCAGGAAAAGGCAGGGAAGACCAGGTTATGGAGAAGAGACGATTCTATGGGGCCCTGCAGAACAGAAAGGATTTCCAAGGAGAGAAGAGTAGGCAGCAGGAAATGCCAAGAGACTGTGACACTCTGGTTCTGGTGAGAATAAAAGGATGATCAGGAGATGATCGAGAGGATGGGACCAGCTAACGGAAGAGGAAAAGTCAAAGACAGGAGTCCAGGCTGGTGAGGTGGCTGATATGGAGGGACTGACAGGTTTTGAGCAGAAGAGCAATATCCTGAAAGACAAGTTGAAGGATGAGTAGTGGCAGTACTGTAGAATGAAGGGAGGGATGGAGAGTGAAAAACGTCACATGGTCAGACTATCTAGGAATCCACTGACCTGATGAGATGCCAGATGGCAAAGAGTGAGGCTAGGTTCTGGGACCTGACCGTCAGAATGGGAAGAAAGGGCAGGCTGAGATCTGATGAGTCTCACTCATCATCGCAGCTGTTTTCACACAGCTGAAGAGTACTGTGGTAGATTGCAGAAATGGCCACATTTCATCCCTTCCCTGTATCCATGCTCCTTGCAATGCAATTTGCAGTTCCTCTCACCAAGAGGCAGACTCTCTATCTGAAAACTCTTGAATCTAGGCTAGTCATCTACCTTGCTCTAGCCCACAGAATGTGGTAGAAGCAATGCTATGCCAGTTCAGTGCTGACTTCAAGATGAGGTTGGCTCTTATTCCTGGCACCCTGCCCAACTGCCAGGTATACAAGCTCAAGGCAGTCTGCAGGATGGTGAGACATAAGTCTTAATCACTGTTATCATTCCAGGCAACAGCTTGGTGACCCCCAAGAAACAATGCCTAGCTGACCTGGATGTGGAGTGGACTGCAGACACATGAATGGTCCCAGCTTAAACCAGAAGAACCACACAGCAGAGCCCAGCCCAAATTGCCAATCCACAGAATTGTGGAACAAAAAAATTATTATTTTGAGTCAGTAATTTTGACTCAAATTTCTGACAGTACATTTTGTGGTGATCTGATATATGGGAAAAGCTAACCTATATGCCGTGTGAAAACAGTACTGCCACAGGAGGGATGTCTCAGGAAACCACAGAACCTTCTTCACTTAAAAAGTGTATTTCTAGATAAAATCCCATTACTTGCAACAACATGGATGAAACCAGAGGGATTATGCTAAATGAAATAAGTCAGAAGGAGAAAGACAGATATCAACGATCTCACTCATATATACAGAACACAAAACAAAGCAAAGAAACAGACAAAACACGACCAAGCTGTGGACACTGACAACAGAACTGAGGTTACCAGCAGGGAAAGGCACAGGAGTTCAATGGACAGTGGTGGAGGACTTTTCGTAATTTGCTGGTGGGCATGGTATGTTGGCATATATTTTACGAATGGTAGACCTACAACTAAGTGCTTATATTATTTTTTTTAAATCAAAGTTTCCTCAATAATTTTTTAAAAGTCTATTACTTTAAAAAAAAAAACTTTCTACCACTGCAAAAATGTTATCTCACAGCAATCATTTAGGTTCACAGAGAGATGGGAGAAGAGGCAAAGCAATAAGAAAGTTACTAGGCTACTGCTGTGAGCCAATTTTCATTACAACACTGAAACAGACTGTCTGAATTCCTTGGCTGAAGTAACACTTTGCTGTTTTGGATACTGCTTGAAATAAGCGGACCATCAGCAGGGACATGGAAAGAGTTTCATTACAAAAAAGTTTTTGTATTAAGAGAGCTTGTAATCATCGATCTTTTCCCTTACCATGTTCTTAGCAAAAGATCACAAATCAATTTTTTTTTAAAGGCATAGACGCATCTCAGATCATTTCAAAGAGAGGGAAAAAGTATGAATAAATAGACATCTCATGTTAGTACTGCTAAGAAGGCAGTTAACTTAGAAGTGTGAATATCATTTCGAAAATAATGTCAAAGTGTCACTTGGTTCTGAAAATGAAAAAGAACTTACCGGTTAAGACTGTGTGGCCCACTGCTTTCAGATTCTAAGTGGCAGGATGAATCTGAAATAGAATTACACAAGTAAGTAAGTAAGTAAATAAGTAAATCCATAAGTAAATCACATTTGGAAAGGGCATGTCTTTGATCCCCAGTGACTGCCATGATGTTGAGTATTTATTCTTCTAAAGATTAGCAAAGCTTTTTCTAGCTCCTGGTAGAATAGGAAACGCTTTTTCGTCTACATATTTCAACTTCCTGAATAGAGAACATTTTCTCATTTACTTCAGGGAGTGCTGGAAGTCTGAGGCTAGTATAACTATAAATGGCAGTGTTTTCGTCCAAACCTCTCCAAGTCAGCAGTCGCCTCCCTAGTTGCTTTTCTTGCCTGGCCCTTCAGCCCCCTTCTGACAGCCTGAGCCAGGGTTCCCTTTAAGGAGCCAATAAATAATGGAGGTCCAGCACAGCTTAAGGGCGATGCGGGGAATGAACAAGGCTTCCTAATAGTGGCCACAGATCACAAATAACCACAAACTTGTGTTTTACACAAATTTAGTAGTGGTGAATCAAAGGTCATGCTCTTCAATGGAAATATAACACAAGCCACATACATAATTTAAAATTTTTGAGTTGCCATATAAAAAAAGCAAAAGGAAATAGATGAAATTAATTTTAATCATGTTTATTGAACCTCATTTATTTAAAATGTTATCATTTCATCACATAACTCACATAAAATTATTAATGAAACATCTGACATTCGTTTTTTGCACACAAAATCATCAAGACCCTGTCAAGAGCCACAGTGGCCTGGGGCTCCCACGGCAGACAGCACAGGTCTAGGAAATTTACTTTTGGCCTTCAACTATTGGCCAGGTATCAAAGCTAGTCAAAAGCATTGAAGGATTTTATTCATCTCCTTTCCTGCTCTCATTTCTGTCATCCCATCATGATGTCATTTAGTAGAAATAATAACATAGTAGGAGCAAATACTTATATAAGACTTACTATAACTACGTGCCAGGAACTGTTCTTGGCATAGTCCTTTTTTACCTCAATTAATCCTCACAGTAACTTTATGAAGTAAGTCTAATATCATTCCCATCTTGGAATGAGGAAATGGAGGCCCCGAGAGGTTAAGTAAGGTTATAAGCTGGTGACAGAGTTGGAATCCCATCCATGCAGTCTGTCTCCAGACTCCATGCCCTCAGCCACGCTCTCAATTAGATTTGAACAGTAACATCATTACTTTCAGTTTTAATACCAAAGCTGCTTTCATGATACTTCGTCAGATAGGAGTAGTGACAGCAGATGAAAGAGTTATGGGCTGTAGTTGCAAATCATTTAGGGGAAGAAGCACAGAAACCACAAGCAGGTCAAAAGGGTCAAAAACTGTACCAGTTTTATGTGCCTGTTTGCAGGACCAATGTGAGCCTGGAGGGGAAACTAACATGAGTTCTTGGGGAAATCCAAGGATTTTTCTTAGAGAAGGGTCTATCACTTTCAGCTGATTCTCAAAAGGATCTGTCAGGTAGACTTCTCTGTATCTGTCTTAGCAGGAGCAGGGAGTGAGAGAGGAAAGCAGAAAGAAATTTAGAAAACACACCCATAACCCCCAAAGAAATCACAACCAGTGAGCAACACCGGCTTCACACAAGTGAACTCCCAGGCCAAATCCTCGGGAAGGAGGCTGGCTGGTGACACTGTTTGGAATCAACAGGCTGTATGTGAGGCCACTGGAGGGTAGTGACACCCAGTCTCACATGATGAAGCCCAAACCTACCTAAAGTCCTTCAGAGGTTTCCTCTGGATAATTTAAAGGAAAGGTACAGGCAGGAGTGAAGGCTTGTAGGCAGGCAAGAAGAGAGAAGAAGAAGGAGCACTTGATTTTATCTAATTGTTCATCTTGGTTGTTTGCCAAGATGGCAACTGTGGGTTGTGTATGGACTGCACTTGGGGTGCACTAAACTTCTAGGCCACCAGGACATGCCAAGTTTCCTCTAGATTTTAGCATCAAGTTCAAGTTGCTAGGCCAATCTGAAAAGTCCCAGTGATCTGGTGCCTACCCACTTCTTGGCCATTCTCCCATAGGCATCTTGTCCTTTAGACACACAGATCTACCCATAAGTCTCTAAATGCCCCATATGCTCATTCCTCTATGCCTGTGTCAAGCATGTCTTTCCTCTACAGCATCAGTCTGTCTTCAAGTTTAAAAGTTTGAGAAGCCTTTGTGACCCCCCTTAGCTGCCTTAAGGGACAACTTCTCTGCCGGAACATAGTAAAATAGTACTCATTCAATTCAATCGGTAATTATAATTACATGTGACCACACTAATAACAATAAAAGCTGACTTTTATGGAGCCTTGCGCCAAGTACTGTTCCAAGGGCTTTATGAGTTCCTTTCATCTTCTTAGTAATTATATGAAGTCGGTTCTTTTATTACCCCATTTAGCAGGGTAGCAAACTGAGGTATGAAGGTTAAGTCAGTAGCCTAAGGTCACACAGCTTCAAAGAAGCAGATCTAGACTGTGAAGCCTGCAGTTTTCATGGCTCCACCATCCCCAACATCACGGGAGTAACTCTGTTCCGCTGCTTCTACTCTTACTGCCCAAGTACTCACTTTCCTCTGTTACTACAAGTGGCTCCTGAGTCTCAGATTTTCATTTACTCTTCTCTCTGTCCACTTGTTCACAGACTCTCTGAAGTTTCAAAATATACTAATTTTCTTTTGTCTAGCACAGTGTTTGGTATATAGCAGATGTTCACTAAAGGCACATACACAAAAACACTAGAACAGTACTTGGAGGATGGGAGATAGAACTCTAAACTCAGGGCTAATAAAAATCATACCAGAATAGAGAGTCTCTGAATATGCTCTTTAACAAAGAAAGCTTTAACTTCATTTTTAAAGTCTGTGTTGAAGGGATGGTCATTTCCTAGACTTGTTCAGTACTAAAGGGAACAGAAGCATCCCAGCTTGGCCAAAGTGATCCAAACTTCAAGTCTGTCAGCTGTATTTTACTTTGCATATGGATTTAAGCAATAACATCCCCTCCAAAAGCTCTGACTTGCTATTATAAAGGATGCTTTCCTTTTACAAATGCAACATTCAACAGAAAAGGATACAATCCCTATTTCTTAAAAGTTTTCTTGGTTTCAAACAACGGAGTATATTTCAAATACTTTTTTTTTTAAGTCTCATATTAAACATCTCCTTTTTCTCTTTCAGATATGGTTTCACCATTCTTTACCCGAGTTCCACAGTATGTTTCTTTCCATCACTATCTAAACTGCTCTTGGATACAAAAAACAGCCTGTAGGAGGACACTCTCTTTTTCTCTAACAGTGGGAAACACAAAAGTTTCGAGATCTGGGAAACACAAAAGTTTCGAGATCTGGGCCATTTGCAGGCCTCTAGGGGGGAAAAAAGCTCTTTCTAGCTCAAGTCAGATATTGGATCGGGACCCTAACTCAGCCTACCACTCAGGGATAAATGGAATTAGCCATAACACGCACCTTTCTTACTGCATCTAACATGCAAAAAAGACACCACTAGCTTCCCAGAGATATGTATTTCAGCTTCATCTCATCATTAAGCACCAAATTTTCAATCCACATTTTGACTCGTTATCTCATCTCCTTCCACAATAAACATTGAGTTTACTGAGTACAAATTATATTCCAGGCACAGTAATAGTTGTTAATGACATAGAAGGGAATGATAAAAACAGGGTTCCTGATAAAGGAGCCTATACATTGAAAGAGGAAGCAGAAAGAAAACAAGTATACAAAGACATTAAAAAAAAACAAACCTGCATCTGTGTTATCTTCTACAATGTTTTTATATAAACCGAATGTGACCTACCGAAGAATTTAAGTGTCTCTTTGGCTGCTATCTTAGAAGAGTCTAGAAAAGGCAACAATGGAAGAATGGATCAATGGTGACCAGTTATGAGGCTATTCAATTGTTTGGGTGAGATGGTATGTGCCGGGGAGGGGAGAAACAGGCTGAGAGAGGAAAGAAAATTAAGAATTCTGATTTGACTGTAACTTTGAAACATTCAAGTGGAGATGTTGAGAGAGCTGTAAGAAGTCTAGAACCTCACTACCCAAAACAGCCGGCACAAGCACACCTGGGGATTTAAATGCAATTAAAACTTTCTTTCCCAGTTGTATGAGTCACTTCCAAGTGGCAAAGCAGACACAGAAGCGGCTACTATGTTGAACAACACTGGTGCTGGCATTTCCACCACTGTGAACTGTTCTATTGATCAGGACTTGTCTAGAGCAAACACATAATTTGCCAGACTCTTTCACTGCTATGAATTATAAAATCACAAAATCAGAGCCCTGAGAGATCTTTAGTTTTAAATGGTGACTGGATTCTGATCTCTCTGCACATATTTATTTCTAATGTCATTTTAATTCTCTAGAAAATACTGGGGTAGACACTAAATGTATGGACTTGGCTCCCTACAGTGACTTCCTGCAAAACACTGACCTTATATGTGCCCCTATCTCCCTGCCTATAACAAGGGGAGCAACCCTCAATGGGCTATACTGGGACGTGCTGGAGACTTTTCAGTTCTGGAGATATCGCCACTGTTTTTGAGTTAGCTCAATTATGTTTTTACTCTATTATGTTTTTACTTGCAAATTCCAGCTTGATGTTATCTCAAACAGAAAGACAGATATAAAAGGGCCTTTGAGGCAGAGTTGAAAGACCTCTGCCTTGTGCCTTGGGGCCATGGCAGAAATTTGTTTGTTATTAGACGTAGTGGGGCTACTGACTATATAAAGTAATGCTCTATGTGTCAAAGAATTATAATCAAGTCTTGGGCCTCAAAGGTAAAAGACAGTAGGAAGCAAATGGTGACACTTCCCCCACTGTGTAGGGCTGCGGTCCCAGGGAGGGGCACACCTGAGCAGGTGAAGCGGCCTACTTTCAGCCAACCAGGGCCGCCCCATTACCTCTGCTTGAGACCAGCTCCTGCCAGAAGAGCTGGTCTGAGCTGTTCATCAGGAGAAACGCTGGTCGCTGTGCCAAGGGAGCTTCGAGAGGTTTAATTTTTTTTTTTTAATTGAGGAGCTGGTGGCACATGTCGTCAACTAATTTATAGATTAGTTAGGGGTTGGGAAGAAGTATCCTGATAAAGCCAAAGCCAATGAGAAAATGTGAAGATACACAGGTATTTCTTCTATTTTGTAAAACTTCATGAGCATTTATCAAAAATCAGAGAAACTTAATTAAAATGTTCCACTTCACATATTTCCCCTCATTTTTCTATTGAAAGGGCAACGGAATTGGCGCAGCCTGGTGTCTGGGGTGACTCAGATGTGGGTGTGTACAGCCGGAGGACCCATGTTTGCCACCCGGGGCGAGGGTGAAAAACCAAGACGAAACAAATAAAAACGAGTCTTCCTCCTCTCTGTTCCTTCCTGCTTACCTGCTCACTTTCATTCCTACCTGCCTGGCTGGCTTCCTCTCTTCAAAAGAAAAAAATACACCTTTTAATTTTTCCAGTGGCAGTTTTAAAAGGAGAGTAAGCTTTCGAACTGACCCACGCTCCTTTGCGCTAGTGCTAGTATTTATTTTTGCCTGTGATCCTCCATGGACAGATGAGTTTCTATTTGACTATGGCTATAGTTTATACGCAATTGGGAGTACACTTAGTAAGGGCTTTGGCATTGGACGGATCTAAGCCTGAATACTGGCTTCTCAACTAATGAGCTGCAAGTCCCGTGGACAATTTATCTTTAAGTCTCAAAGTATAAAATAGGACTAATATCTTTATACATATTTGCTGTAGGATTAGGACAGAAGGTTAGCACAATGCCACTAGGAAAGACTCTTGGAAATGATGCTGTTATTTTATTTTTCTACTTTACCTCAAATTTTAAATATTTTGTGCATTTCTACACATATTCATAATGATTGTTTTGGAGGCCTACTAATAATCCTTCATGTTGAAAAGTCCTATTTCTTATGTCACCCCCGCTAGTGTTTAAGTTATTGTCACTCACTTTTTATTATTAGAAATATGATTACATGGAATAACGTCATGCTTTAATCATTTTCATTCCCTAGATTTATTAAATTCTTAACAGTAGAATTAGTAGGTTTTTTCTTACAATAATATCAGCAACAAAATAATGGAGAATTTGAGAATGACATGAAATGGTATTCCTAAGGCTGTTTCAATTTGCATTTCTAAGTAACTATGGGGATGAAGATTTGTTCCTGTTTACCAAGGGTGTGTTCACCTTGAAAGTATATATTCTTTGCTCATTCATGTAACAGGATCTTGCTATTTTTTCTAATGCATTTGAAGGAGTTCCTTAAAGTACATGATAGTAAGTTAATCTATGTATTTGCTATAAATACATTTCTACTACTTTTATAATTTTAAGATAATCATCTTTTCTTTTATCGAGACTTTTATCGAGACTTAATAAATATACAATATGCAATAGCCAAATTCTGTATCATCCTCAGGAGCTTCTTGGTAAATTGTTTGGCTTTTTATTGCTTTTCGACATCCAGTAGCAACCACGTTGATTTTCAGAGTGACCCTGTGAGGGGAGTGTGACAATTCTCACCATACAGTGAAGAAAACTGAGACTGAGATAGGTGACTCACAGTGAAACCAGAGGGACGGAGTCTGGACTCTGAGTCCTTCTTTTTCTGAACCAAAGAATCCCTCATGAAAGAAAACCTGCTTGGTAGAATGAGGAGATAAATTTTATGCAAAATTACTGTTGCCAAAATACCAATTCTAGCCTATTTCCTTAAGCTCCATACAAAGCACTGGACAACTGTGACTGCTGCATTGGTGGAGGCTCTGAAGAATTCGATGTTTTGTTCTTTTTTGAAATTTATCAAGGTAGAATTAACAACAAAATTATAAGATATTAAAGTGGACATCATGGTGATTTGCTATATGCATGTCTTGTGAAAGGAGTCACATCACCAAGGTAATACGTCACCACCTCATATATTTATCTTTTGTATGTAGAATATTTAAGTTTGACTTTCTTCGTAAATATCAAGTACATAAGATAGCGTTTTAACCACAGTGCTCATGTTTTACATTAGATCTTCAGACTTTATCTTGTAGCTGTTAAGCGTATACCTTTTACCAATGGTCCCCCACTTCTCTGACCTCCTACAATCACTTCTTTAACTGTTTCTATGAGGTAGATGTTGTGGGGTTTTTGTTTGTTTTTTTTTGGGGGGGGTTGGGGCGGGGAATCTGCATATAAGTAATATCATCTATTTGTTTTTCTAGGTTAAAAGAAATATGAGTATTATTTTAGTGAACTCATCAAAAACAATGGCTCACATAACAGATCATCCTTATATAGTTTTTATGCAGTTAGAATAACTTAACTTTGACCTAAATTTAGTGTTGCTTTCATTTTTCAAGCTAGCATGAACACTGCTCTTCCTACAAATATCTGCTTTGGTTCAATGAAACCATTCTTCTCTTTGAATTTCTACAACCTTTACCATTTTCCACCACTGAGTACAGACATTTCAGAATGTGTTTCAACTCTTCTACAAGATGATAAGTTTCCAAGGTCCCATGTCTTATTTGAGTTTGTTCTAAAAGAGCCTAGCACCTGCTTTGTACAGAGGCGGACTCATTCGGTACTTTATGGAGAGATGGGGGAAGAATGTTATATAGTGACAGACAATGGGAAAAAAATAAAGTTTGGTTAAAAATCAGAGTATTAAAGCACAGGTTGCATAACTGTGTGTCTCTGCTGCACCACTCTTTACTTTGGCAAATATACTATCACGATTCAGTTTTAATGCATTCTTAGTCCAAAAGTCTGCATTAGCTAAACAATACTAAACTACATTAAACAGAATGTCCAGTAATGTTTCTAGTCTTGGAAAAATCTGCATAATTAGGTAGATATATTTGTTATGCTTTTATTAGCAAATTCTGATATAACTCATTCCTCAAAAATTCAGTGTACGCACACACACACACCCCTCCACTTAGTCCTGGCTCAGCATTTGGGAAAAACTCAGATAAAATTATGGAACATCTGTTTCCTAACATTGAGAAACATCACAGGAAACAATTAATGTTAACTAGAGAGAAAGAAAAATAATCTGGATCAAATTATGAAATGAAACATCCAAAATTCACAATTTAATGCAAGATGGCTTGTGAGTCATCAGATCTTTAAACTTGAGGGGAATATTTCACATTTTATGAAAGCTTGTTACAGTAGAAATATCTTTATTCATGTGTTAAAATTGTATCCCTCTACCCTGTATAATATCTCAGGTCCTACATCTCTACTGGTATTTTACATGAAAATATAGAGCCTCCTTTTAAGGTGTCTAAGGTCATACAGATAAACTAACTAATCAGGCAGTTATAGCCTCAGTGACACAATTTAATCATAGTGTGTAAAAGAAGCATGAAGCAGAGGCACCTTTCCCAGCCTGAGACGATATTAAAGAGTCCAGGTGGCAGTGGTATCAAAGCTAAAATGTGCAGAATGACCAAGGTTAGTCAGAAGATGAAAGGAGGCAGACATGAACAAGGCAGAGAGAAAAGCCTGTCAAACGCTCTGCACTGGTGTAAAGTTTCAGATCAGAGAGTGGCCTTACTACCTAAGGGCATTACTCCTGGGCATGTACCCAGAGAACGTGAAAACATTAATCAAAAAATACCTGCACCCCTATGTTCATAGCAATACAATTCACAACAGTCAAGGCATGGAAACAGCCTAAATGCTCAACAACAGATGACTGGATAAAGCAACTGTGAAATATACACACACACACACACACACACACACACACACACTCACACACTCACACTGGAATATTGGAATTCTATACAGCTATTTAAAAAGATAAAATCGCTTTTTGCAACCTGGATGGAATCGGAGGTGATCATGCTTATCCAAATAAGCCAAAAAGAAGTTGGAATATAAAGAAACAAAACAGACAAATCACAACAAAATTCACAGGGCCCCACCTAGAATTATCTGCACTTTACAGATAATTTGTAGGTTTTGAAGACAGTGTCTACTGGACATTCCTTTCTGTTCATTGATCCTATTTCTGAATAGGGACTCCAACTCCTCTTGGTAGTCCCATGTCTTTGCAGTTTAAGCATTGGAAGTCCCATGTCTCCTCTTGTGGGCAGGTGGGGTGAAACGAGGGTATAGTGAGTTAATATAGTTGGGCAAAAGGCACTAGAACTCCTGGTGGTGGGGGTGGTAGGAAATATGAACAGACCGAGGTATGAATTCAATATCCTGTAAATCATATAGCAACGTAAACAAAAGAAATTCTTATGAAAGAAAAACCCAAAAGAGGTAACTACAATGAGAACCATGGGACCAAAGGAAATGACTCAAGATCTTCTGTGTCCTTATATCAGAAAGAGCCAGCTCTGACTCATCTGGAGGGAACAGCCAAGGCCCTTTTAGGTGACAGCCCTCTGGAAGGCAAGGAGACAGACTGCCCAAAGGTGATGCTGGGTCCCAAATCCAAGGAAAAACCCACGTTTAGCTACCCGCCACACAGACGGGAATGGTGAGTGGGTCTTATCACAACCCCAAGAGGAAGATAAAATTATCTCCATGTTATAGCTAATTTGCTGGTTTTAGAAGACAGTGTCTATTGATATTCCTTTCTGCTCACTGATTCTACTTTTGAATATGGAATCCAACTCCTCTTGGTATGCTGAGGTCTTTTCCAGTTTTGGCACTGAAAGTTCATGTTCTAGGAATCCCCTCAGTGCCACAGGAACAAACATGTTTGATTACCCTAATCACTTTGTGAGGTATATGAGGTGGACAACAGGGGGTTATGGCTCAGGTGTTTTTGTGGGAACTGCTGCAATGTGAAGTGAAATCTATTTCCCAGAAGCTAACATGGATTCTGAGATAAAAGACCCTTTGGAATATCTTGAGGACTATATTCTGATCAGACAGTATCATTTACAATGATTCATACAGAATAGTACTTGCAAAGTATAAAGACTGAGGGTCTAGTGAGAGTTAACTTCCCTGTTGAAGGGGAAGAATCACATATTCTTACAGAAAAGAGCAATTAACCAGAGACTGACTTGACTTTAACTTTTATCATCATTAATGGAGAGTTAATCAACTATCTTTTGATACTAAAAATCTTCCTAAAATAGTCTACTTACTTATTACCCAGAGTAGTAAACATATTTTTATGTATCTTTGTTAACTAGGGATCTTACAGTATCTCACCCACCACAAGGGCTTACATTCTTACTGTTCAAATGAGAGAGCTAAGGTAGTTTAGAAGACAAAGAAAAACACAATAGTTTCCAATAAATTGGTCACAATGGGAATCGCTTTATGGGAATATTTGACAGGCAGAAGCTGGTTGATAAATCTTTATAGAACGTATGATGATGAAAAATTGGGTCATTAATAACTAAAGAAAAGAAAGTGCCAGGAATGAAGGATAGAATGGAGCTGCTGGTAGTGAGCTTAATGTATTATATACAGATGTTGATTTGTGACGATGCACACCTGAAACCTACATAATGTTATGATGAATATTCATTAAATATTTTTTAATTTTAATGAAAGAAAATTCCAGGGACTTTGGGGGAAATGATAGCAATACATGAGCTTTTGGTATTAACTAGGCAGCTTCTGCACAGTTATTGTCTGAGAAAAGGGAACAGCAACTCTTCAAGAACACTTTTTTCCTTGTAACAGGGCAAAACTATCCCAGTGGCCTTCAGCCAGAAGATGCAGAAAGACTTGAAACTGAGAAGTATCAAGAATTCACCACCACATCCTGACACAAAGGCATTCTCTCTGGAAGCTCAGTTCATGTTAACCCAGGTCAATGCTCTTTATGAGAACTTCTAACACAGGAATGGATGAAGATATGAGTTGAGGCTCTTCTTCTGACAACAAAGATCTATAAAACACTTCTGATTCATTTTTCCATGAAAAATTATTTTCAAAATCCAATAGGTTTATTCAAGAAAAAAACAAACACTGTTCGAGCTGATGTTACCAAATGGGAATGGGCGGGCGGGGGCAAATGGTGGTGGAGCCCACTGGACAATGGGGAAGAACACTTGGTGATTTGGTGGAGAGCATGGTGTGTTGACATATATCTAAGAAATGGGGAACCTATACATAGAAAATTATTTTAATGTGTAGAATAATTACTACAATAAAAACAAAACAAAACAAAAAAACACTGTTCAATAGGGTTGAATTTTTATGAGCCTCAGACAGCTTTAAAAAAAAAAAAAATGAGTAAGCATGGGTGTGCCCTGATGGAGCTGCTGTTAGGTCAGCCACCCCAAAGGAGTCTACATACGTTCCAGGGATGTGGGGTGGGGAGGGACAACCAATGTGAACAACTAAATAAAAATGAAGTGCTCCTTCCTTCTTCCTCTCTTCCTGCCTGCCTGCCTATGTGCACCTTTCCTTCCTACACATTGTCTTCAATAAAAGGAGCAAACCTATGCCCTATTTAATATATATGGTGTTTCCCTCTAAAAATTCGTTTTACTGAAGCACGTTGTATAATTAAGATTCTGCTCTATGTTGAAAATAACCATTTTATCTACACGTTTGGCTCACAAATTCTTTAGATGGCACTCACTCTGTCAAGCACTGACAGGAGAGTCACTGCAGAACTAGTCAGGCTGTGTCCACTGCATAGTCAGGCAGCACTATGAGGGCAGGCTGCAGCCAAGGGCACTGCCCTGGATCTGGATTCAGGAAACAAGATACAGGTTTTGTTCCCAATCTGCCGACCTTGACTCAGGAGGAGAAGTAATGAGAAGCGCCCTCAGGTGAGGCTCTGAGTGGCTCCTTCCAAGTCCCACGTGTTCACAGATCTGTGGCGCAGGTGAGCTATGCAATGTCCCACCCTGGCTTGGGGAACTTTGACTCCACTGAATGGTTTCATTTTACACAGCAGCCACCAGAATAGGAAATCTTTTTCATTGAAAACTAAAGGAGTAGATAAGACGTAGGAATTCTAAGGATTTGTTGTTCTGTATCATCATTTCCTGTATCAAAGAACAACAATTCATAAAAACAAATCCAGTGGTTCAATAGAATCCACTCCAAGCAACAGTTCATCAGGAGGAAGATAACTCCTAAAGTGGCATGTCTGGCATGACCCATCCTTCTTAAGTCTACCACTTGCTTCCTGGGGAAAGACACCTTTGTTGCTTCTGTTTGCATTAGTTTGCAGCCCTTTCCAGAATTTTTAGAACCTTCCCATTTTATACACACTCTAAACTACACAGACAATCCACTGGCTCTCCTTATACAATTAAATATACACTTCACCAGAAAAAACAAAGGCTCAACCCGGAGCCATACCACTGGGAAGGAGTTTAAAGGCAGTTTAAAGAACTCACAATGTTCTAACTGTGGAGCTAGCCATGGCCATGCTGAACCCTTCTCTTTGGGTTCTGCAGTTTCTAAGTTGTTTATGTATCCACACAGAAAACTTGTTTATAAGGTTCTTTGACTGCAGAGTCCAGACTTTACACTTCCATGTATTTGCTTTCCTTCCCACAAAAGTGAGCTCTTTACTTAACATACCCTAGGCTTCCAGTGAAGGGGGAGGGGTGGCTCTAGATGCATGCTCCTATCAAATTATCTATACCTGAACTGTTCACAGTGGCCTAAGGGGAGAGAAATAGAGTAGCTAACTCAGAAATTAGATGCTTACTTCTCTTTTATCTGCAAAGCTAGCTTCCACGTGCATGTCTCCCCTCTAGCCTTCCACCCCTAATTCTATGAACAGGTGTGGATAGGAATGGTGTAAGACAGCCTTTTTTTAATCTTTTAAAACACACACATTTTTTATCATCATACAAACCTTACCAGCCTTCCCTAACTAGATTGATGTGCCCTTCCTTAGCTGTTGGCCAGATTCTCTCCTTTTCCCTTAAGCTGGTAACTATCAACTGTATTTCCAGCCTTTTAACTCTAGGGTTATTTATCCCACTGACTTCTTTTTTTTTTTTAATTTAATTTTATTGAAGGAACATTATATCTCACTATTATATAGGTTTACAGTGATGCATACCTTAAGCGCTTGTAGACAATAAATTAAGTTTATCACCAATATTTCCCAAAAGATGTCTTATTAGGCATCTCAAATTTTAAAGTGACCACAACCATAGCCTTAATACACTCCACTCCCAACACCACTGCTTCCCTGGGGCACTTTCAGACTATCATTCATGCCCTGTTCAAGCCCAAATTCAATTATGGCTCGTTTCTCACTTATTCTACATCCAATCAATCCATCAGCAATTCCTATCAGCCCTCCTTCGAAATACGTTCTGTACCCAGTCACATCCCAGAAGCTCCTCCACTCCACCCTGGTATAAGATAGTAGCATCCACCAATCTTCCCCTCCTCTCTGGGCTTCATTCCTGCCAACTCCAACCCAAGTCTGGTCTCCACCCAGGAAGGGATATGTCATCAGATCACTTCACTGCCCTGCTCAACATTGCCATGGCTGCCAGTCCACTGAGCACAGACACTAAGCTCTACCCTTTGGACTACCAGGCTCTACATGAACTGGCCTTGGTTCTCTCTTCTTAGCCGCAGTGACCTCCCCTGCTTGTCGAATATGCTGAGCAATCTCCTAACCTTGGGGCCTTGCAATTGACTCTTCCTCATGCTTGCACTTCTCACAGATATCACTTTGCAGCCTCATTTTACTTCAGGTCTCTGTGACAAGTGTCATCTCCTCAGAGGACCTGCTCTTTCTTCCCTTATTCTGTGCTTTGCTTTGCTTTTCTTCCTAGAGCTGAACACTTCCTGGCACTCTGTTCTCTACCCTATTGAATTATTAGCCTTCTCCTTCACTGGAATGTAAACTCCATGAGAAAAGGATGTTGTTTTTTTCACTGCTGTACCCTCAGGGCCCAAGGCAACGCTGACACAGACTAGGCATTCAGTAAAATATTTTTTTTGTTACTGAATGAAAGCACATGCCCAACTAGCCAGAAATATTTTCTTGAACTTGATTTCCTGATGTTTGCATTATGAAAATAAATATTTCTCCTTTTCTCAAGTGAATCATAAGATAATATATGATTTTTAAACACACATTTAGATTCTGATTTGTCTCCCTTCCCCAAGATACCCCACTGGGGAGTGGATTAGGGTTCCCCACATGCCCTTGGGAAGCAGTGATATGATGGCTGAATTCAATTATATAAACTCATGACTATACCCTGAATTTTCACTAAGCATCTGACATGTTCTATAGTTGTTTGCCTCTCTTACTTAGACCTTAAAGCTTTATTACCTTCAAAAATGCTTGGAGAATTCAATTAATACAGAGACTGTCTTAGGTGTGGTAGTGGCAGTGTTTCCTTCGGTTAATTTTGAATACAGTTGGCTCAGATTTCAATGCCGAGTGGTTTGCACACTATGTCTGTAGCCTCCATGGATTCTGGGCCCAGCTGCCACAGAAAATACTGTGAAATATTAAGAAAGCTATTTGGAAGCAACCCAGAAGGAAGAATAGATCCCCCTGCTAGGTGTCTCTGATACATTTGGGTTTTCTGGTTGCTTCTTCAATATGGGTGCTTTTCAGAGGGGTAGTGTTTTCCTTCATGAATGAGCCCCATTTATCATGATTCACCAAGTGTTCATTGTTAGCTCCAAGGGGACAGCCATTCTCCCAGTCCTCTGGCATTTTCCCAGGGTGGGAGTGAATGCTACCCTGCAGAGTCCAGGATCCCCGTGAATTCCACCTTTCTCTCCATTACTTGCCTCTTAGCAAATCTCAGCTTCAAGAGGAGAGTCAATTGGCATGGGTCTACTTATCTTTTCTCTTCTTTTTTAAAACATAATCTTTCTGTAGCTTTTATATGTGAGATTTCAGAATTCTTGTAGTAAATCAATATATTATTAATCTCTACTAACTTAAAGCAAAAAGTCAGTCATAGCACAGTTCAAATGATATGGTTAACTTTCTAACTTGAAAGAGAATATAAATAGAAAACATTGATCAGTATTCAATTATGCTTTTCACTTCCTCAATAAGTAAAATACAGTAAGTCATCATATGCAAGACATAATGAAAGTCTTATTTACAAATGTATTTGCTGAAAAATGAAAAGTTTTGATGTTTATGGCATGGAACCCTATTTAATCTAGAAATATTAAGTTAATTGGATGGTGTCTCCAAAAAAGGGAAATGGTAAATACTGAGTCAGTCTTTTGTCACTTAAGTTAAAAGTTGTGACAAAAACACTTGCTTTTAAGCACAAATCTGGACGTTTAGGATGTGCCTGCAACTTAATACCCCTGTAGTCTTCTCACCCCTCTCAGGCTGTGCAAGAGGCTTCCTTTCCTCCTCTGCACGCCCACACCGAACATGGGCAGAGCCAACGTCAACCAGACACAAGTGACATTTTGAATGACCCTCAAATTCCTGCACAGTCTGCAAAACTTCAGCACCAACCCTCCTGTTGGCCTCCTCACCTCCCTCTAATGCTGTTTTACATTTTCTCTCTTCACTAAGCTTGGTTGGGAGATATTTTGTTAACAATCCTCTGGCCCGTTGCAGCAGAGGCCTTCTGGCAATAGTCAGGGGTGCAGCATTCAGAGACCTAGCATTTGCTCTAGAAAACAGTTCCCTATTCGAACTCTTTCCTTCCCCCTTTCTTTTGCTGCTCAAAAGGAAAAAATGGGGGAAAAATAGACCCTTGGACAACAGAGACATATATTATTAAAAGCATTTTTATCCAGGTTACAACCTACAGAATCTTAGCACGCCAATTGGGAGCCTGCAAATCCTGAATCCCCAAAAAGAAATAATAAAAACTCACAAGGATATCGCATCCACCAACCTTGAACTTCTGCCTTTTGTTCCCTTACAGTTTCCTCGTGAGAAAACATGGCCTTCAGACAGACTTCTCCACCCAGAGAGGCCTGAGGGGAGATACTGAGTATGGTGACAAGAATTCTGCGCCCTTATAAATGACAGGAACTACGCTACAGGGACCTTGTCGGTTCTCAACTTTGAACTGGCCATAGAACTGTGACCATCATTTCGTGAACACCAGAAAGCAAGTCTGGGTTTGAAAAACTGAGCCAGCAAAGAGGATGGATGAAAGGAATGGAAAAAGAATAGCGTCTTAGGGGCAAGTGGCAGGAGAAGCCGTCTCTTGTAGACTTTCTGAAGATCTTTGTTGGGGAGTGGGGGGTGTGAAGAGATAACCCCCTATTTGTTAGGGTCGCAATTAGTCATATTTTCTTTTTTTCCCCAATGACTATAAACTGAAACACATGAGATAACAAAAGTGAGAGAGGTTTATGGCTTCTTAATTTGGTCTCCTTTACCTTAAAAGGAAAATTGCTTAGCAAATCTCAAAGTAATCCTATAGCGCAAACATGACTTGCTATAGGTGTATTTATTTCATACAGAGACCCTCAGTCTTTCTCAATCCAGAGTGATCTCTCCAATCATTCATCAACCCAATCATCCGTCCATCTGTCTGTGCATCCATGCTCCTGTCCGTCCGTCCATACAACCATCCTTGGTTTTTTCTGCCTACAACCAATTGCTGAATCCCTACTCTGTGCCAGGGGTTGCATTAGGCACAGGCTACAAAGCAACCATTTTAGAGACAAGGACCCTGAGGTTCAGAAGTCAAGAGTTTTTCCCAAAACCACAAGTCTACAAGTGACAAACTTAAAAAGTCAAATTTAGGACCACTGAATTCACAGGCCTTGTTCTTTTCATTATAATGTACAGCTGCAAATCTGGCCATCACTTTGTTAGCCTACTTTAGAAATAACAAAAACTACATATATATATATATATATATATATTTAATATTCTACCATTCTGACTGCCCTCCACCCACCGTTCTGAGTTAATCTACTGTAGTTACAATGAACTGCATGTAGACATTTGCTGCATCCAGCTCAAATGTCCACTTACTACTCTTTACAGGATGGCAATGTCACCATGATGCCCTCTGCTTCCACAGCACACACCTATTGTGCACCATCCATCAGGGATGCCCACCAATGCCCGGTTTTCTCCCTGGCACAGGGTAGGTTCTCATGCATGCAAATTAAATGAAGAAAAATAAGTAAAGAATAAGATGGTTTCTTAGGGAATTCTGAATGCCAGTTCTGAAGACTCTTAGTTTAATGAGTTGATATCACTTCCAAGATCTTGGCGGAGGGCGTCATTCCAGAAGCTGCAGACTAAGCTATCTGCACACAATGTTTATAGCAAATATGCTCCTCACTGTGAGACACTGGAAACAACCCAAATGGCCAGCATTTGGATGAGAAGTTAAACCAATGGCAACTTCATCTGTGCAGGGCATTATTTCACTGACACTACCAGGAGAGAGATGTGAAGTGTGGGACACAGGAAAGGGGTAGCTTGTAACACTGTCAGAAGCAAAAGCAGACCAACAAGAGGGACCAATATGCTGGCCCCCCAACTATGCAAAAATGTGCAGGTAGAAACTGGCATGACACTGAACTCACAAGAACAGTTCTTAAATGTCCAGTAGAGCAGCTTAATAAAAATCACAACTGGCTCTTCCTGCTACCACTTTATCTCCTTCTTATCAGAATTACAGAATTCTTACAAAATACATTTAATATGACCAATTCTGTAAAACATGCCTTCTAGGTGCCCAGGATGAAAATAAATGCTCTACTAATAAAAGACATTCATTTATTCGTCAGGTTAAACATATACATTGTTCTCAGTGTCTGAAGCCACTTGATAATGAATGCTGTGTGTGAGTATAAGTGTGTGAAAAGCACAATATGTGACTCTTTTTAACTGCATGTTCTGATAACTTGGTTTCTGCTTTGTAGAGACAACCATTCTTTGCTGAGACTGGCACACTTGGATGCTTTTGCTTGAGGCCTGCATTTCTACACTCTTTTCTTAACTAACTCTGCTTTGTTCAAGAATTTCTGAACTTGGGTGCACGTCCCTCAAATAACAATATCCCAACAATGGTACCATTGACTATTTCACGAGATACCAGGCACAGTTGTCAGCATTTTCCCATAAGTCCCCTTTCAATCTCGTTTCTACCACCACCCCAAGCAACAGAGATGGCGTATAGCACACACTCAATATGTGTGCATCAGTGGAATGAGACTGCAACTCATTGAAGAGCTCACGCCCACCCTGAGAACGAAGTATTATAATGAGCAGCGCTGTACAGATGGGGTGCAGAGAAATCAGCTGAGTGGCTAACATTCTGCTAAGGTCAACAGAAATTTGTCAAAAGAATAGTGATAGCAGACAGGACTGCCACAGGGAGGAAAATCCTACCTCAGCTCACCCCATTTCAATACCTGGCTTATTCTAATTTAGAATATTATTCTTCTCTGAGTGCAAAATTAATAGATAAAATTAAAAACATCACATTCAAAATAATTTCTAAAAATTTTTTTCTACTTATGTCTAACTTCTGCCATTAACAAACAGGCTCTTGGAATGCAGGGACCTCTATCCTTTATACCTCATTAGCAGGTGGCCATGCTCTCCTGAGATGTGTCCTCAAGTGCAAGACAAGAGCATGCAGAGGAAGGCAATTCTGCTGCTTGGTAAACACTGAGATGCAGGAACACAGGTGAGTCAGGCAGCATAAGATCATACCTAAATCACTGGAGGGAGACCACTCAAGTGTAAGTAACACAATAAAATGACACTTCACCCCTGAAATCTCCAGAAGTCCAACTTGCTCTGACATTTGGAAAATCCTCAACTGACTTTATTCAAATGATTCTCACTTAACTTTTCCATACTAATCAGAAGAAGCTGAAATGTAGTGGGAGATGGAAAAAAAATCCAGTGCCAATCAACAGGAGTGCCACCTGGCAGGGACCTAACATGAATACATCACATTTAATAAGACAATGTTTTCCTCAGTGCCAGGGCCTTTCTCAGGTTACTGAGCCATGCAGGCTCCTCAAGTTCTAAGCAGAGCCTGGCAACCAGTGCCTCCCTGGATGTGACAGGATTACCCACTGGCCTAGTTCAAATGCTCTCCTCAGATTGGAGAAGTCACACTAATTAGAAGCAAGGACACATTTTTAATAGTACAGGCTGGCTCCCTGACAAGTAACTGGATTTTTCAGAAAGGGTTATAGGCATGGCAGACACGCTGGTTAGTCTCTCTGGTGAAATACTCTGCTTCACATCTCTAATGCACTTATAATAATATGCCTCCCAGGACTGACCACAGATGACAGAACATTGTTTACTATTCTATAACTGTTTCATGCCTGTTTTCCCTGACTCTACCCAGCTGGGTAGTGCCAGAGAACCCAGAACCACAGTGATATTCCTGAATGAATTTCACTGGGGGAGGGACTAAAGATTTTACTGGTGTGGCGTGCCCTAGTGGAGTAGCAGTTTGCTCAGCTGCCTCCAGTTGACGTACAAGCCACATACAGCCCAAGGACTCACGTTCATGTCCCAGGTCAGGAAGAACAACCAAAGTGCACATCTAAATAAAAACAAATAAAATTGCTTCTTCCTCCTCTTTCTTTCTGTCTCCCTACTCACCATCATTCCTGCCTGCACCTTTACTTTAAAAAAAAAAAAAAGAGACATTATAGTGATGTATGCCAGAATACTTGTACACATTTCTAATACAGAAATTTTTTAATTTTTGGTCTCAAAAGTCTTCGAAATATACACACTTCCAAATCTAGAATCAAAGATTCTTGTTTAATTTGCTTAACTTACCAATGTACCACTATTATAAATTAAAACAAATTTTGAAAATCTTAATATGTTAAAATATAACACTGATAGGTCAATTTCATAAAATGTTTTATGAAAATAGCTATATTTTCCAAGACAAAAGAAAAATTAGTGAGGAGTGTAGAATTGTTTCACATCTTCTAAAACCTCTCTAATGTCAAGTCTCTGCAAATCTCTTTAATAAAGAACATCTGAATTCTCATTGCTGCTTAAGTCCAATTTGCTGTGATATATTATTTTGCTTATAGAAGATGAAGAAACTCTGACCTCACATAGATATGTATGGAAAACCTTTTCAGATAACTGTGGATATTACTCTTTGATACATCAAAACTTAGGGAGTAAGGATTTCTTAAAGGTAAGTTAAAACCCTTGCAATAAACTTTTCATACTCTACTATATTAAAACATATTAGTCCATCTTGCATTTGCATAAGACTTTTACCCAAGCAGGATTTATAACATCACACACTGGTCAATGAGTTATGCAGATTTTCCAAATATTGACACATTTCATTGCACAATATCAAAAAAAGGACATTGTTAATATAACCATGGATCTCATCAGGAAAGTCTAAGTATTAGAAGTTGCCAAGTCCATGGTAGTAGACACAAATGTTTCAAAATTCTAATTTTTGTTTGAAAAGTAGAGTATTGTCACTGACGACAAATACTGACCATGATTTTTCTTGAAGTGACAAGGTTGGCTTTGTTCTTTTTCAAAAAGTGGCCACCGAATAACCAAGTCTGAATAACCATAGCTTGTCTGGGAGACAAATATTCAGTAAAAACGGTGGTAGATGGAAAACAGAGCTAGTTCGGCTTGTAACTCAAATAATTGCATAATTGTTTTTCCTTGAGATAATCATCACACTACTATCAACAGAAGAGATTTAGTTTCCCTGTGTGTTACACAAAATTTTAAAGAGATGTATCCTCAAGGGTTGTGACTTAGTAAAGTTAATAATTATTACTGCTTCAAGGGCATTATTAGTTTTTTAATAAGGAAAACTGCAGCCAGGAAGAGAGGAGGAAGAAGAACTTTATTTTTATTTGGTTGGTCTTGAACCCGGGACCTTGGGATGGAGGTGGGACTGCTCCCAGGGTGTACTAAATTGCCAAGTCACCAGGGTGCATCCTTAAGGACATTCTTAAGTGAAATGGCATTTTAGTTTTGTTTTTTTACCGTTAGAACGTAGTGGTGAGGAATATGGATGTTAATTTGGTGCCACTTCCTTGAGTAACCATGAGTCACGAGGAATTTTAGCCATTGCTTTTGCAGTATTGCATCAAATGTCAATATATAAAGTCAAATAATATCTTATTATAAAAAATAAATGTGAGTTAGTGGTTCCTTGAAAGGATCATGACACACCACCCCCACATCCCCGTGCTTATGGACCACACCTTGAAAAACAGTGTTCTAAGATGTGCTTAATAAATATTCTTGAATTCCTTAGTGAATCAATAAAACTCCATACTAAGCAGGGAGGTTCTAGATAAGGTTTAATGGCTAAGATACCTTTTTAGTTCAACCATGGAGAAACTATGTAGGGTATTTAATTGCAAAGATAAAGCCTTTAGAAATGTGCAGAGAAGCCAATACATTCAGTGGTATCCTTAAAATGTGTCTCTGGAGACCCAACTCCAAGGGAAATAAAAGAAAAAATAAACTAATGGGATTATATCAGGCTAAAGAGTTTTTGTACAGTAAAAGAAACTACCACGGGAAAGAAAAGATATCTTACTGAGTAGAATATTTGCTCATGGGTTAAAACGAGAATATTAACTAAAAGAGATGTCTTGCACCTATGTTTATTGCAACACTATTTACAATAACCAACATATGGGATCAACCTAAGTGCCCATCATTGGATGACTGGATAAGGAAGATGTGGTGTATATATGTACACAATAGAAGACTACTCATCCATTAAAAAAAAAAAGGTGAAATCTTGTCAACATGGAAGGAACGAGGATAAAATAAGCCAGAAAGAGAAAGGAAAACACTGAATGATTTTATCTATATCTGGAATATGGATAAACAGTGCTGATAAAATACAATTAGAATAAACCTTTGGACTTTGATAGCAGGACTGAAGGGAAGGGTGGTAGGACCATATGGCAGAGTGGAGTTTACTTTTTACCCCCTCCTTCTATTTTTGCTTTTTGTTTAATTAAAAAAAGAAATGTGCAGAGAACTTTCCTGGAGCAGTGGAAGGAAAGACAACTTCAGGTGACCAGTAAGAATCTTACATAAAGCAAAGCGCTTTCACAGCCATTATTTCTGTCAATTCCCCAAACAACCCAGCGAGATATACAAATAAGATCTCAGGTCAGTCTGAAAGCTGGAAGGCAGGGACCAAGTCTGTTTTCTTTCCTACTGAATATTTAAATGCTCATTCAGTGTCCACTCATGAAGGCACACAATATTCACAAACAGTAGGCTCAGGGAAATTAATTATCTGCTCAAGATCATACAGTCAGGAAGTGATGGCCCCAGTAATGAACCAAGGTCTTCTGGCACCAGGTCCCCTGATGTCTTCAAAGTGACTGAAACTGGGTCAGATGATGGCGGGTTTGAGTGTCAGTTAAGGGACTTTAACAACTGAGGGAATATTAGCAAGGGAATTGCGTTATCGCCCTGACTGTAAAACTAAGTGAAGTCTGTGATGGCTTGGAGTGGAGAACGGACAGGAGGAGAGACCAGTGTGGCTCCTGTTTGAGTGGTCTATGGTGGGAATGACATATAATATCATACATATAATACAGCTGTATGAAGTGAAAATGTGTACACCAAAACACCAGCACAGTTCTTATCTCTTGTCAGTACATTTTAACCGAAAAACAAAAACAACAACAAAGAAGGAAAGGGTAGGAAGGAGGGAGGTGGTAGGAGATCATGATGGAGGCAAGAACTGTCTGCTGAATACCTGCAGGAACCCAGGCCCTGTCAGAGGGAAAACTAATCTATATGCCCTACTGTGTTTCTTAATTAGAGGGAAAAAAGGAGCATCAGATCATTCTAAATTTTTAAGCCTAGGGGATCAGAAGAATCAGCTGATACGCCAGTGCCCAGAGGGCATATATGGGGGGCCTAGGACAAGGGTACTGAGGATGCCAAAGGGCTAGATTTCCCACAAGACTGGAGGGACAGGCAGGAAGGTACAGAGTAAAGGTCAGTGTCTGTCAATGGGATATGTGGCACTGTACGTAAGGGCCAATGGAAAAATATGACAGGGACACAGAAAGGAAACACCTGCATAAAGCCATTTAGGGTCTCCAGCCCCTTGTCTGCAAGGCACAGTTAGGTGTGACCTGGTCCCCACTTCTGCGGCTCCGGCTCCGCTAGACCTGGCTTTTGATGCTTTCACAGCATGCTCAGTTGTCACTGCCTGCAAACACTTCCCCATAAGCACAGTTTCTCAACAAGTGGCACTACCTTTCTATTTATTTAAAAGGTAAGGTGCAGGAAAAAATGAAGGTGAGTAGGCAGGCAGGTAGGAAAAAACAGCTCTTATTTATTTAGTTGTTAGTTTGGGTACAGGTACACCCCCCCCCCCCCCCCCCCCCCCCCCCCCGATCATGAACCTGGATCCTTGGGATGCATGTGGGCTAAGCTTGGCTGGAGGTAGCAGACCCAACCACTATTCCACCAGGGCGCACCAGCACTTGTGATTTTTAAAGTCATGTTAAGATTATAGCAAGACAAAAAAATTAGGAAGACTCACATTTAAAGCGGTACCTCTGAAGCTGTTTCCTTTCTGGCCACCAGGGAAGTCCTACCTGCTATCTTTCTGTCCCACCTGCTGTGTCGTCCTTCGCATACTCACCCCGCTTCCCTGCGCTCCTTTTCCAGCTCCCACTAGACCCTGGTCCTTCTGCACCGTTCTCTGGTCTGTGCCCTCCCCTAAAAGAGTGAGGCGTGTCTCTCTCCCAGGGATGTGTGTCCCTGTCCTGCATCCTGATGCTCAGTCCCAGCTGTGTGGCTGAGTGGACTGGGAAAGCAGAGACGACACCATCTGAGAAGCAGCAGGCAGAGGGCAGATACCACCAGCCAGAGGTGTGAGGAGAGACTGAGGACCCTGGGGCCCAGAAGATGACAGAGGATCACAAATACAAGGCTATCAGGGACCTAAAATTTGCACCCCCAGAGGGTGGAAACTGGCTCTTAGGGGAGGGGAATAAAAAAAATTCTTAGATATTATAAAGGTTTGCGGTCCTCCCAAAGCTCGATCCTACTCAATAAACTCTTATTCCTTAATATTTATCACATTAGGGAGAATTCAAGTTAATTTAAACTTAAGCTAATTAAATCAACAAACTAGCTCCAATTTTTCCCCCTGTGGAATGATCATAAAAAAAAAAAAAGATTGAAACACACTGATCTTGAAGAAGGGGATTCAGTAAAAGGGGTGAGAGGATGGTATCCTGTAAGGATTGAACATAGGTGTGCTCTGGTGGCCTAGTGGTTTAGTACACCGCCATGCAGTTCACATCCCAAGGTTCCCAGTTCAAGACCTGGGGTCGGGGGAAGCAACCAAGATGTACAACTAAAAAGGAAATAAAATGCTTTAAAATAAAAGTACTGAATACAGAAGATGGTGGGAGAAATACAAGTGATAATGCTTTTTTCCCCCCTCCTTCCCTCCATGAAGAGGCTTCTTGAACCACAGCTACACTGAGCACTTACTACACATCAGGCTCTTCATTAGGTGCTTTACCTCTACTGTTTTCCTTGAATTCTCATAACCACCGGATAATGTTAAGTTCCATTTTTATAGATGCTTAAAAAGCAGGTAGGTTATCCAAAGACCCACAAGTGGCCAGTGGGAAATGATGCAAGTTTAGTGCTTCATCCCAGTCAGACACATCCTAGGGTCAATTATGGTAACTGTGAGCAGAGCGGGCAGGTCTGAACACATCTGCTGGAAGCACAGTGCAGCCAACACGCAAGTGTTATGCGGATGACACAGCAGAGAAGAGAAACGCAGTGGGGAGAGAATTGATGGATGAGGAATCCAGGCAACAGGAAATGCTAGACGTGAGGAGGAAGGACGGGTCTTGGCAAGCACCAGAGCAGGGAGAGAGCCCGGAAGGAAGCTGAGAAAGCCGGTTCTGGGTTGTGGGCAGGTGATGGGGCAGGACTTGCAGCGTCAGTGAGGGGCAGGGTGAGGGGCAGGACGGGAGAAATCCTGTCCCCAGTGGGTCCTGCAGCCGACAGCATGAATTCATGAGTGAATGCCTGGTGGAATCAGTCAACACGACAGCACTACTTTCTCCAACAGCCTTCTCAGAGGAGAATGAGTTAGCGAATATACCTTCCTCCCACCTCACCACGGCCCAGACTGAGAAAAGGCAATTAAACACTGGGCTTTAGTGAAATGTCGATGCCAAATCTTTTCTAGTATGAAAACAACTTCTCGCCATCAGAAAAGGAAAAAACGCAACAATTTCCCAGGCACTCAGTAATAGTAGCTGTCCTTCAGTATCCATTGTGTGAGAAAATGTTCCCTCCACATTAACTCTGTCCAGCTGAGACACTTAATATGACTTTATAGTGTCTTTATCACAAAAACGCATTTGAATTACAGACATTCAGTCTGCTGGCCGTGCTCCTGACAACCAGATCTGCAAACCTCTTACACTATAACCTTCTTCCCATCCCCCACCTTGGATCATAGGCTGAGGGCCACTTGTCTTCAAAAAAGGCGAGTGACATCCCAGACAAGGATAACAAAGGGTCTGGCATTACCCAGACCTTGATTCAAATTCCAGTTCTCTGATGACCTGCAATTTAACCACAGGTGAGTTACTGAAATTCTGTATGTCTCAGTTTTCTTCTTTGTAAAGTAGGGAGAATAATACAAAGTTTTTCACTTCAAATGAGACTGCATTTGTCAACTCTAACACAGAATCTAACACACAATAATTATCATTTCTGTTCTCTACAATCAGAGGCTGTTCTTAAAGCGTGGTCGCTGGACCAGCAGCATCAGCCTCACTTGGGGCTGGTGAGATATGTGTATTTTCAAGCCCCAAGTCAGATGCACAGACTCCTCTGGGACTGGGACCAGCAATCTGTTTTCAAAAGATCTCTAGGTAATGCTCACTGCAATCTGAGAACCACTGGTCTAAAGTAGTGGCTTGCAACCAACTTCTTTTTTTTTTTTTTTTTTAGTAAGTAGATGAATGATTTCTTCAAAAGGTTCTTAAGAAGTCAATTTATAAAATATGTACATTTGAAACAGCTCTGGTAGTACTGGGTAGAGAGCACTGGTATGTACCCTCTGGGTCTGGCCTCATTCCCCGAAGCCATCCCAAGGACCCCAAGGAGGAAACTACACCACTGAAGGAATGAAAAGATTCAACACAGCAAGTGATGCTGCCATCAAATGCTTCTCCGGTTCCCGGGGATCTGCAGCTAAGCTACTCTGCAAGGGTCACCCTCCCACACTACACGGCTACCCGACATGGTCATCTTAAATGTTTGGGGGCAAATGTCTCACAAGCGCCTACCTAGCTACCCTTCTTTAGCCTCTGCTTGAGGTTAACCTACCTACAACCCAGAGCAAGATGCGCCCCTCTCTCACTAGGTCAAAAGACCTACTTATTCTGTAACAGCAGAAATACATGTTATGCTTTCATCAAAATTTGGTGGCACACTTCAGAAGGGAATCAAGGTGAGTGAGCTGTGGCGCTGCCAGGGAAGAATCACTGCCTGGGATTTAAAACAGCTTTGATCAGCACCCAGGTAGAGGCAATCACCAAAGATTAAATCCTGAGAGGGTTTTATTTGCTTATTGACGGAACACAGGGTACCATGTGCTTACCTAGACTGATATGAGAAAAGCAGCAAAAGAAAGCAAAGTCAATTGTAGAGACAGCACAGTTCTCAAGAGGTGCCACCCACTTTGCTTCTCAAAGGGAACTGCTGACTGTGGATTGACAGATTAGGGAATGCCTAGATAAGCAAGATTATTTTGAAAAACTTGCATCCACTGATCCAATCAGCCATCCGTCACCAGTACCCTGTCCTCGATTTCCTATTTCACATGGGCTTCGAGTCACTATTGCTTCTACTCTGACAATGAGGATCATCTAACCAGCAAGTCCACCAATTGCAGTGTCTTCAAAAAAACTCACCCTGACTTATGAAAACCCAAAACTATTTCCAGACACCAAAGACTATTTTAAAGAATTTTAAGTTTGCAAAGGGATTTCCTCACACCGATTTCCTCATTTGAGCCTCTGCCAATATCATCGAGAGGAAAATTAGCTTCAGGTGATAAATAAGGAAACTGAGGCACAGGAAGGCTCAGTGCCCTGCTAGAGGTCACACTGCTAGGTTATAGAAAACCAGTCTGCAGTCATAGTGAGACCTCAGAGAGAGAGATCTAAGTTAATTCCCTCATTTTGCAGAGGAGTCATCTTTCATTTAGAAAGTGGGGGTGACTGGCCCAGGGTACATCTCCTGGTTTGGCACAAACCTAGAGTCAGAGATATTCCTAAACCCTACAAAGTGAGCATCTCACCTGGTGAGAATGAGATAGGAGGAGAGGAGAGGCCATTTTCTCCTCAATGTCTCTAAAGTTGTGCTGTCCAATATGATAGTCATATGTGGCTATAAATTAAAATTAAAGCTAAATAAAACAAAAAAAATAACGCCTCAGTTACAGTCACATTTCAAGTGCTCAAAAGCCACCACAGTGGACAGATTGAACATTTCCACCACCGTAGAAAGTTCTTTTGCACGGAGCTGCTCACCCTTTATGAAAAGGATGTAGCTGGGTGAATCAAAGAAGTCCTGGGTGGTACACCCTGGTGGAGTAGCAGTAGAGCGCAGTCCAAGTGCACCCCAGGGACCCAGGTTCGCATCCCGGACCTGGC
The DNA here is from genome assembly GCA_004363575.1 of Solenodon paradoxus. Taxonomy (NCBI): domain Eukaryota; kingdom Metazoa; phylum Chordata; class Mammalia; order Eulipotyphla; family Solenodontidae; genus Solenodon; species Solenodon paradoxus. The sequence continues at coordinate 85,641 of RJWH01002409.1, forward strand.
AGGAACAGCCAAATGAATAACTGAATGGAATGAATGGGGAGCTTCTCCTCTTCTGTCTTCCTGCCTGCCTGTCTCTTCTCATCTTCATTTTTGCCTATACCTTTCCTTTAAAAAAAAGAAAGAGTACTGAGACTGCCATTAAGAGTTCAAAGAATGCAGGAAAACCGCTGGGCCTTCCCTTCCTCATCTGTAAAACGCAGAAGTTGGCCTCCATGATCATAATGGCATGTTTCTTCTGTAACATCCTATAATTCTGAACCCCAAACTCCAAATGGCCAACTCCTAGCTCTATCCATGCATCTTTCCTGGAAATTCCCTATTGCCCTTTATCAAATTACATCCCGAAACCTGTATTTACTTTATTATTCTCTGTGAAAGGCAGTCACTAAGAAAGAATTAACGGCATCCTTCAGATGACTTCAAGGATTCCCACAAGAACAATCTCTGCAAGCAATCCCCAGAAACAGTGGCTGGAGACACTAAGGAATCTATCCCAGTGTCCCTCATGTGACACACTTGTTGCTCAATGAGGGTCAGAAAAAAGTTCATTTAAAAAAAAAAAAGGTTACATTTCCTTCACTAAAGAATAAAAACTACATTGTTCACTGTGGGTTAGGTGGCGAGTTCCAGAGATGTTTATCTCCAGCACAGAACTCCTGATCACTTCCTAGGCCCTAGCTCTACCCCATCGAATATACATTTTCAGCAAAGACTGCATCTAACACTTTTTGGAAGTACAGGAAGAATGATAACATATTTAAAAATTATTTGAATAGTCTTCCCATCATACCATGCTGCAGAAATACAAATTTGGAATACCACGAGAATAAAACATAGGAGCCTCAAATCACTGAGCTGAACAGAATTGGTTATCATAGCAGAATACGCAGAAGGAAGCTTTAGCATCTTCTTCCCCACAGGCACTTCCATCAGCTCCTCCAATTAAATTAATTAAACTCTAATGAATAGCAATGCAAATAGTGACTGAGCTTCTAGTTTACTCAGAGACAGGCACAGCTCTCAGTACCTTATAAAAATTAACTTCCACCTCACAAGAACCCCAGGAGGAAAGCACTATCATTGCCATTTTCCAGGAAAGGAAAGCAAGGCAATGCAAGGTTAAATAACTTGTTCAAGGCCATTCAGTAGCAGTGGCAGGGTTGGTTTGAGTCTCTGCCAGTCAGGTTCCTGTTCTCTGTCGCTCCGTCCTCTTTACAGTCTGAACAATGAACATGGCTTCACCTTATAAAGCACAAATTTAAAAACATCTTCAGAAAAATGGCAAAAACATTCAAAGCTAAAAAAAAATAAGTGTACTTGCTTGGCAAACAGCTCCAGATCCATCCCCTAGCACCTCTCCCAGACTGCCAGCTCTGAGTCCTTCCCATTTAGAAATTCTGGAGAATACCAACCCTTTAACTGCCATTTTCCCAGCATTTACTCTAAACTTTCTCAGTCTTGTTTTCTGATGAAAGCAGCAAAATGTCCTGCATTCAGTGCCACAGTCAATCAAAGACCTAGTAACAACTAGCAAACTGTTCCTACCTATTACTAGTCCATACTGAACAAGGCCAAGTCACAAGTAATGAAAAAGATAATGGAGCTGGGAACTGATAATTCCAGTCTTTGCAGCGGTGATGAACCAGTTTTAAAAAAAAATTTGCATGAATGATGGCTAGGACCTTTTTAAACAGGGACCTGCCAGGAAGCAGCTGCCTTCTCTTCTCTGAACGATATGTTCTCCTGCAGATGCTGACTCCACTAAGGCTCAGGTTTTGCGATTCTTTTATGTGCTTTTTATGTTTATAAACTTATCAGGACAATCTTTTGTGGACAATAAAAAGTAACACTTAATGAGGGGTGTGTGTGTGTGTGTGTGTGTGTGTGACTAGAATGGAGTCAGACAGCCTACAGTGAACTCAGGCTCTGCTCCTCATCAGCTGTGCAGCCTGAGGCAAGTTGCTCAAACCCTCTGAGTTGCAGTTTCCTCTTCTGCAAAAGGAACTAATTGTACTTACTTTATGGGGTTATAAATGCCTGGTCAAAAACAGGCCCACGAGAAAAGTTACCTCCCTCTCCTTTTTACCAAAGTCGTAAAAGGTGAAGTTTCAAAACCCAGGTGTACTCTTAAGGCTTTATTTTTCATTTTTACTCAGTTTGTAACCACAAGAGTTCCCGAGGGACCCCCGCTTTCGGATGATTCTGCAAAGTGTTACCATACAGAAGGTTTCTAGCTCTCAAGGGGGAGTGGGGAAATCTATATAGAGCAAACATCCATCTACATAAAACCACTCTTAAAAAATGTATTTGTACTGAGCAAAACAAATCCACCAATCGTGTCTCTGAATGGGAATTTTATAGGTCACCTTCCCTCACGACTGCTCCTTTACTAAATCTCTGATAAAAATAAAATATTCTACTGGACATAAACACAATGAATGTTGACCACTAAAGCCATTTCAAGTCAAAAATTCAACAGCCTACAAACGATGCTCAAAAACAATAACTTGCACCTAGACTATGTATGACAAACCCGATCACCAGTGACACTTGCGTTGCAGAATTCCAAGATTCAGTTTTCTCAAGAAAAGTACCCATGAGGCGGTATGAGTGACCACACAGGGAGAAGGCGTTGCCAGGATCCTCGGACACCCCTGTGCCTCTTCTGGAGTTGCTGTGCGGTTTCTCTGGTGACTGTGTCGAAACGGAACAGTAATGTTCCCCTGTCCAGGACACTCCTTTTTGTTTTTCCCGAGCAGACAGTCTCCTAATTGGTTCATAAGCAGGGGCAGAACTCATGAGATTCAAGAAAGGGGCCCTGTGGGCTGACACAGGGAGAGGATTTGTTGTCAAAGCCCCCCTCCCCCCCACCTATTCCATAATTAAAGTTAGAAACCATAAGACTCTCTGGTGGCCAAATCATGACTCTCCCTCTTGTCAATGATCCACACTGCAGAGACTTGCTAGTGCTCCCATCTCTCCACCTGGTGCTGGAGCCACCTAGAGCCTTCGCAGACAGGAGCCCTGCGGGGCTGGAGGGTCACACCAGGACTTGGTGATTTTCAAAATCACTCCTCAGCTGATTCTAATGTGTAGACAAGTTTGCAGCCACAACCCTGCTCATTTCTGCCTTCAGGGCTACCCGAGCCACTAACTCCTATTCCTTTTAAGCATTCCTCTTCTTTTTAATGAAAACAAAAACTAAGACAAAGTACAAAGTCATATATTTTAAGCTTTTCTTGAAACCACAAGGTTTGAGGTCAGAGTCCTTAGTGTGAATTCATGCTTTTGCCCTGCATTCATAATAAAGATTACAACCCAATGTAAGTAACCAGACTATATTCCTGAGCAGAATGTAAAGCGTACCCTTTTCAAAGAGGGTGGGAAGGGAAATGCATTTTGTTGACAGCGGGTGTGGAGGGGGTACTCAGAAATGGTTTCACTGTCCTTTGCACATCCTTCCAAGAGCTTTCCCAATACTCTAACTCTACCACTTCCAGACTCAGTCCTAGAGTCATAATTACACATTACTCACTCTTGGACAAGTTCCTCCCTCCTCCTGCCTCTAGTTCTGGCTGGTTGGCCTCCTGCACCGCCCACCTCCATCCTAGGTTTCCAGGTGGGCCCTCACCCTGGGTGTGACTTGTAAATACCAGTGGGGCAGCCACTGAGGGAGATGGGTGGGGAGGGAGGGTGTGTCCCCTGGTCTTTTCAGGTCTAGTTCCTGCCCACTCAGCAGTCCCAGGACAGTCAGGGCAGGTGATAACAGGTTCCAAGTCTGGCCAGTCCCAGGCAGACCCCCCTAGCTCACAGGGCAGAGTTGACAAGGCAGCATGAAACAGGAAAATAAGAAGTCTGGAGTTCTTATCTCAGCTCTGCCATCAGCTGGCTCCGTGACCTTGAGCGAGTAACAGAAACTTCTAGAAAGCTTATTTCCCCCTCTGTAAGTCGGACATTATATCTGACTAGTGTTTTAATAGATCTGGTGTCTAGTGAGGGCCTGCTTCCAGGCTCAAGGGTGGCCATCTTCTCACTGTGACTTCACATGGTAGAAGGGGAGAGACAGTTTTCAGGGTCCCTTTTAAAATGGAATTAATGACATTATGAGCCCGCCCCCCTTACGATCTAGTTACTTCCCGTAGGTTCCCACCTTCTAATACCATCACACTGTGGTTGGATTTTAACATATGGATTCTGGAAAGACAAATATTCAGCCCATCCAACCAGTCTCCTCACGGGTTTTTTGGAAAGTGCTCAAAGTTAGATTATTTTAATAGAACATCAATTCTCTAAACATTTATTGAGTCTACTGTGTGTGGGACACTGCTTGCCACTGGCAATACGAAGGAAAAAAATGTTAGTGACTTCAAGGGATACAATATATTCTGGAGGGTAGAGAGGAATATGGCAGATAAAACAATACAATTTAATGTAATAATTAGGAAGCTGGAGGAAAAGCAGGTCTCTGGAAACTCAGACAAGGGAAAATGTAAGTATGTCCAGACAAGTGGGGTAAAGGAGAGAACAAAGAAGAGATGGTAGGGTAATATCTAACATTTAAGCTGAATGTCAGGCACTTTCTAAGCACATTATAAATACAGTAATTTCAAGTGAGCCTCAAAGCCTCATGATGTATATGGGTGCTGTTATCCCTGTTTAATAGGTGAGGAATCTGACATTCAGAGAGGGCTATGGTCTGATCTCCCAAAATTCCTCTGCTGAAATTTTAAACTCAGTGTGATGATAGATGGAGGTGGGAGGGCTTTAGGAGTTAATTATATCCTGAGGGCAGAGCCTATAGCACTGGAATTAGTGACCTCAAAAAAGGGAGCTCAGAAAGGTCCTTCCTCTCCTGCAGCTGTTTTAGCATAGAGGGAAGGTGGTCTATGAACCATTAGACATGGAATCTGCCAGTACCTTGATCATGGACTGCCCAGTCCTCAGAACTCTGAGAAATAAAATTCTGTAGTTATAAGCCACCCAGTCTATGATTTTATGTTATAACAGCCCCAAAAGACTAAGACATAGGCTGATGCTTGTATTTTTGCTCCTGGTCCTCCCCAAGTGCACCCTCCAATCAAAGCTGCAATGGCAGGAGTCTTCCTGACTGATCCTGAGGAATCTGCATCTGCAATTTAGCTGGTTGACTTCACCTCCTCCTCCTTCATGGATAGGATTAGTGACCTTAGAGGCACCAGAGAGCTCACACCCTTCTGCCATGTGAGGACTCGGTGAGAAGAGAAGACAGTCTAGGAACCAGGAAGGGGACACTCATGAGACACCGAACTGCCAGTGTCTTGATCTTAGATTCCCCAGCCTTCTGAACAGTGAGAAATAAATTTCTGTCGTTTAGAAACCATCCAGCCTATAATATTCTGTTGCAGCCTGAATGAACTGAGATAGAGAGGGTGTCACTCATTCAAAGTCACAGTGGCAGAGCTAGACTTTGACCTCAGAGCCAGATCTCATCTTCTGATGACACTGCCTCTACTTTACTTGAGAAGTGATTTCTGACCTCCCACACTCTTGCCCTGACAAGGTAAAGCCAAGCACCCTCACCCCTACTTCAGGGCTCCTCTATTCGCACTTCCATTCAACACTCGTATTGTTGTTTTTAGTCTGTCTCCCCATTAGTATGGTGGTCCTTAACTGAAGGAAAAGGAAGCAGCAAGTACCTGGCAACCAGTTGGTACTTATGTTTTCTTCATGAATGAAAGGGTGATACTATGTATGCTAGGTTTCAAAAGACAGTGGTAGTTTGAGAGAAACTTTCTCAAAAATAGAAACAGTACCTTATTCATCCTACATTCCCAGAGTACTGCAGTTCTTACAGGAGCTTAACAGATGTGTAACAAACTCCAGGCAGAGAAAAGAGGTGAAGAAATAGAGTGACTTCAGGCTCCACAGTGAATATGGGTAACCTGGCCCATGTGAGTCAACTGCAGGTGCGCAGGAACACAGAAATGCTGTTTCTCAAACTCTGTGTGGTCAAAGATCAGATTTTGGGTTTATTTCCAAATCATTGTGGGCTAATTCTTTTGTAAAATGCAATAAAAATGAACTGCTAGAAAAATGAACTAGAACATGTCAGTCCAGATTTTTATTAGACTCCAGAGGTAAAATGATAGTCAGACTGCTATGAACTTGTCTAAATATGTCATCTCCATATTTGTGTTACATAGTTGCAAATCATTAACAAAGCCCAAACCACCGTGCTCTTTGCATGTCTCAGTAGGGGAGGTGGAAGGTGTGATGAGCCCCAGTGGTGGTACACAGGACTGTGGGATAGTAATGTTCCTGGAGGGCTTCCTGGTGCCAGGCAAAGTCCTCAGTGCTCCACACATATTAACTTAGTTATATTTCAGTTTCCCAGTTTGGAAATGAGGAAACTGAGACAGAGCTAATAAATAACTCTCCCAAGACTCCAGAGCTCATAAAAAGCATATGCAGGCCTTGAACCTGGAGAGTCTGAATCCATCACAGTTGACTGTGATGCTTTGGGATGCTGCTCAGTCAGAAGTAACATTCACATCTACATTTCAGAAACATCACTCTGGTGGCAGTGTGGAAGACAGCAGCGAGGAAGCCGTGGTGACAATGCGGGTGTGTGTGTGTGTGTGTGTGTGTGTGTGTGTGTGTGTGTGTGTGTGTGAAATATAAGAGCAGGCATGTGGATAGTTAGGAAGTGGATCTCTGGATCTTCCAGCAGATCCAGGGCTCCAGAGCTTGGCATCTGGGTGTTTAGGGATGTCTTGAGATGACTTCAAGAAGGCAGAGAGAAAATGGGTTTTCAGCAATGCCCGTCCTAACTTGAGGATAGATAACCTGCAGTTGCGTCTTGGAAACATTCTAAGAAATTTGTCATCTTAGTTTATTGAATTCTGGCAGCTACTATTTTTATTTCAGTTCTGCAAAACCATTCTCCTCCTTTCCCCTTTGCCCTGGTTATACTTAAAATAGTTTAAAAAGCAGGAGTTCTGGCATGCCCTGGTGGAGTAGCAGTTAGGTCAGCTGCCTCTGCAAGAATGCAGTCCATGTACATTCCAAGGATCTGGCTTCACATTTGGGTCTGGAGGAAACAATCAATGTGAGTAAATAAATAAAAACAAAAGAAATATGCTTCTTCTTCCTCTTTCTTGCTGCTTGCCAGCCTACTGGACTTCATTTCTGTCTGCCCCTTCCCTTAAAAAAAAAAAAAAATGGCAAGAGTTCCCCAATGCTAACCTTTGCTCCCTTTGAAAGTCACACACAATACATAAAAAGAGTCTGGTCATCCGTGAAATATGGAGGGTCAGTTTCCACACAAAACAATTCTTAGACATCAGCTATGTGTCCTACGATCCAGCACAATTTATGACATCATCTGCCTGGAGAGAGCATCAGATTCCCCAAGTTAAGGACTCAGTCCCACAAGATGTCCCTACTCCCTCTATTCTGGCACTGTCACCTGTGCTGCTGGTCAGCTGGCTCTACGTGGAGGTCCCCTTGAGTTTGCTTAATTTGTTACACCAGTTCAGAGAACTCAGAGAAACATTTCATGTACTAGATTCTCAGTTTGTTATAAAGGGTAAGACTGTGGACAGCTAATGGGATGATGCCCAGGGCAGAATATGAGGAAATGGCACGGAGCTTTCATGCCTCTCCAGGCACGCCGGTTCTCCCCAAGTCTCCTCACAGTCACCAACCCAGAAGGCCTCTGAACGCGCGCCTTTTTTTTTTTTTTTTAATGGAGGCTTCATTACATAGCTATAATGAAATCACTGGCCATTAGCGATTGATTCAACCTCCAGTTCCTCTTGCCTCCCTAGACATCAGTGGCTAGAATTGAAAGTTCCAACTCTACTCGTGGTGGATTTCTCTAGTGACCATCCACCATTCTAGGTGACCTCAGGGGCATTCCAAAAGTCACCTCATAACATACCAAAATGTACCTTTCTGGCTCTCATTACTTAGGAAATTCCAAGGGTTTTAGAAGCTCTGTGCCCGAAACAAGATGCAGATCAAATATGTGTTTATGATAAATGATCAGATTTCAGTATAGATTGAGAATACCTCACTGCCAGCTCTCTACAGCTCTTTATCAGCAGAAAGCAGGATTTCTCTGCAAAGTTTTGTTTGCCTTTTCACTTACAGACTCTTTATAATAGCCTACGGGACCTGGGCCCTACCTGCTTCTCCAAAATTATCTCCTCCCTTCATCCATCCTTTGTTCTTGCGCCTACCTCAGGGCCTTTACTCTTGTGCTCAAACACGGCAGACTAATTTCTTGCTGGGTCTTTGCACTGGTTGTCCCTTCTACCTAGAATGCTCTCCACCCAGATTGCACCTGGCTGCCTCCTTCTCATTATTCAGGTCTCAGGTCAAGGGTCACCTCTTAGAGTGGCCTTACCCCATGACCTCTGCTAAGGCAGCCACCCCCATTCTATCTCTCTTTGTCACAACCCCCTTTCCCTGCCTTCACAGAACTTATCCCTATCTGAACTGATCTCACTAATGTGGCTTTTACTCCATGAATTTTGTGCATATTGTCCAGGTGTATCCCCACAGACAGGTAGCTGACAAAAATGTGTAACTTCTGTGCTTATTTAAAAAATGAAAAAAAAAAAAAAAAAATGAGGAGGCAGGACCTTTGTCCTTAAGGAGCTAAATAGTCCCATTTAAGAGGCCACCCCCTCCAGACCACACATCTTGTGGACACCTCTCCCTGCTGTGCTTTTTACACAGTGCCATCAGGGATGGTGGGACAGGTAATGTGGTGTCATAAGAAGCACTGACTGCAACGTTCAATGAAATCACAGACCTAGACTCAAAGCAAAATGCCACCAAGCTCTTAAGCATAATAACTTCTCAGAACCTCCTTCGTCACCTGGAAATAAAGCCAGAAGCACCTATGTCAGAGGGCTATGGCAGAATGCGAGAAAGCATATGAAAGCTCCAAGCACATGCTGTGACACAGATGTCACTCAAGGAGTAACTATCATCACTGAATTAATTGCAAGCACTATGCTTTCTCAATTAGTGATTGCCGAATGCATTTGACTGTGTAACTTTCAACTGAAATGAAAGGTGATGGGTGTTATGTGAGCAAATGATCATAACATTAATTACAATGGTAACAATACTTAATACCTCGGCACTTCTCATTAACACCCTGAATACTTTATATACACTAGTAGTTCTTTTATTTCTAAGGTAAAGAGTCTTTCATTAATTCTAAGAGACATATATGCTCACATTTTAACATCCCTGATATTGGGATGTCTTCTCTTTGTAGTGGGGAGAATGGCTCTTAGAGATGTACAGGTCCTAATCTCTGGAATTTGTGACTCTATTATATTCCATTGCAGAAGGGATTTTGCAGATGTCATGAAAGTAACAGACCTTAATCTAGATGGAGCAGCCTGGATTATCCAAATGGGCCCAATGGAATCAAATGGGCCTTAAAAGCAGAGAACTTTCTCTGGCTAGAGTCAGAGAGATGGAGCAGAAGGGAATCTCAAAGAGATGTCAGGCATGAGGAGTTGTCATACAGTTAGTACAAGTACAAGGAACTGAGAAAAGTCTCTAAGAGCTGAGGGCGGCTCCCTGCTGACAGCCAGCAAGGAAGCTGGGACCTCTGTCCCATGACTGCAAGGAACTGGATTCTACCAGCAACCTGAATGACCCTGCAAATGGGTTCTTACAGGGCCTCCCAATAAGACTTCGAACTTACAAAACCCAGAGCAGAGCAACCATCCAAATTCACAATAAACTCTGACCCAAAGAATTGTGAGATAATACATGTGTGTTGTATTGAGCTGCTAAATTGGTGGCCATCTCTCATGACTGCCACAGGAAACAAATGCACTCTTAGGGTTGATATGAGGTATCACTGATCGATAGAAATTTTTTTTCTTTCTTAGCACTGCATAGAATAATGGCATATCTCATCATTAATGAGTCATCTTTGACTCACTGAAGTATGATACTATTATCTCTATTTTGCAAATAGGTAAATAGAGAATCTGAGAGGTTAGTGATTCAGATGATTCAGACTATAAGCTCAAACTCTAACCCATCAGATTGTCAGAGGGCTCACAAGGGAAGGAGAATCCTGCCCAAAGGCCAAAGAATGGATAACACGACTCCCACTTCCCTGCCCATGTCTGACAAGGGACTCAATGCAGCTGCCCATAAAAACCTACCCTCAGCAACATTCATTCATCCACCAAGGAGGGAGCACCTCCAAGGCAGCCCTCTAGTTAAGGAGAAGAGAACAACAGACTAACAGCCTGTCCTACGGCGCTGACACTGGACAGGAGGGCATCAACATTACAGTGACAGAGAGAGGGTAACACTGGGAGGAAAACCAAGCATCCAGGGAGCTTAAAAGCAAACTTCATGAAACCCCATCCTCAGTAGTTGAAAGAAAGAGAATGCGGGCCTGGAGATCAGACCCTCTTTTCCAGAGTTGTCTTGGACAGCTGCTACACGTGGGAAATTTGATGGAGATGGAGGTGAACTTTAACCAGGATCGCCTCATATGAATATCTACTAGCAAACTCAAACCATACTAAACCATAGTTTCTCTCTTTTGATGGCTTTCATTTTTTAAAAGATGAGAATTTCATATTGAAGTAGTGTCCTAAGAGCTGCCTGAAAAAGCACCTCAAAGAGAGAAACGATTCTTTGCAACTCTAACCCGATGCCTTTTGTTGAGTCCTGAACTCAGCTTCATCTTTCTACACTGATGTTGCTTCTCACTTTCACCTTGGAAATAGAGCAGACAGCTCTCTGATGAAATCAAAGGAGCCTGGTTTAGAAGGGAAACAAACATTCGGCATGTATAACCTTCTGGGAGATGCATGTAGATGAAAATAATCTAGATTTCTTTAAAAGGTTTTGCGGGAAATGCCACTGGAATTTATATATTCTCAGTCTTTCTCTTGTTTTTGTCTGAGGGGGAGAAATTCTAGACTAGAAGATCATCTTCATAAGAGTTTTGGAGAAGCCCCAGTTTAAAAATACCATTAGCTGAAAACTATTTATAAATCAGACATTAGCAACTGGCATAAAACCCTACTTTCCACTTCTCTCGATTTTGCACTGACATTTTGGCAGCCCACTCTACCCTTAGGCCCAAAAGAGCCATCACATTCTTAAGTCTGTATTTAAGAGATTTTCACAGCAATGTAGGCAAGAGGCGTGTTTCAGGATGAAAGGTCAATAAATACCCACAGGAGGATCGACAGGCCTAGACAGCACACAGGAAAAATGTACCAGAGGCCCCAAAGCTCCACTCTATTTGGAATTCAAAAGATGTAAATGACTCCAAGTTACTATTTCTCACCAACCAGATTGGCAAGAATTAAAAGAGTTGACACCCTTCTTGCTGGTCAGGAAACAGGCCACCCAGTATACTGGCAGTGGGAGGGCAAAATGAATTAACCCTTCTGTAGAGGAAACAGGGCCCTGTGATCCAAAACCTTTAGATATTGACTTATTACAATAACTTACTGCAAAAGGCTGGAAATAATCCACAGGTCCAGCAACAACAATTGGTCTTATAAACTACAGTACATTCACACAATGGAAAATTACTATGGTATGTGTGTGTGAGAGAGAGAGAAAGAAGATGGGGGCGGGCGGGGCAGACAGGGAGCTCTAGGACATACTGCTAATTTTAAAAGCAAAGCACTGTATTTGTAACATCCCATCCTTTGTGAAAGAGGAAAAAGAAAAAGATGTTTTTATTTACTTTATTCATAAGGTGCAACCAGCAGAGCACGTGGAAAAGCTCGGATGGAAGGGAACAAGATTTCTCAATGTTCATTTTTTCTATACGCTTGTGAGGTTATGGGTAGGAGGGTCACAAAAATATGCTTCTTTTCAATTTTTTTTTAAATGAAAAGGCTGTATAAGTAACTTTTCACAGAAGTGGGAAAAAGATAAGATCAGGGTGAAGACACAAAGCTGAGGAAGAACTCAGCTCAGCAGGGGTCTGGGAGAACTGGATTGAGGCAGGTAAATTCTCATACTGACAGGAGCAAAGCAGAGCAGGTGAATTCAAGCAAGCATGGAGAAGGTGACTTCTAGCCAGTTTTATATCACCTGCCGGGTATGGGTGTCCCTGGGCCCCCTGATATTCATTACAGCTAGAGGAAATCAGAACTGTAGGTGAACAGGGGGCAGACAGAAACAGCAGAGTTACTTCCTAGGCAGCATGCCAGGAGCATTCATGTGCTTTCTGAGTTTGGACAGAAATGGCTGAAGCATGCAGTTCATCAAATATTTATGCTAAAAAAGAGGGCAAAGCAGGTGCCTTTATAGTCTGCTAAATTCAACAGCGAGACATTCCTGAAAAGTTGAGACTCCTGGAATTTTGTAAAACCAAATTATACTGTAAATGCCACAAGTGAGTTGGCATCTGAAAACATTCTAATGGTTATCTCCTGCTACTGCTTGGGAGTCAGCATTGGCCTGATGAAGGCTGCATTTAACTAGATGAAATGTAAAAGGCATTCACGTTTTTGCACCGGTGGCTTTTTACACAAGGTGTGTCTCTCCATAAAACAGCAAAGGGTCAAGGTCCTTTAAAAGGACTAGCACTTTGTCCTCAGAGCCACTGCCTTAGCAGTTGGGGCCACTAAACATGGCTGATCCCACCTGCTGTGTGACTGCCTCTCAGGAGAGGAGCCAGCAAGAGGAAGTTAATTCTGAGAGTAGGCTTTTTAAAGAATCAGCTTAAAAGAGAAAGCATGCAAGAAGAGCCAGCTGGCACTGAGGGCAGACAAACTCCCTTCCTTCGTTTTCGGTAGCTTTGGCAACAAAGCTTCCTACTTTTTACCAGATACTAGAAAAGTCTTTTAACACAGGGAGCCCCTACTGAGTTCCAAAGATTACTGTAGTCACTGTCCTTTGCATCCTGTCCCCAAGGAGAGGGCCCACAGCCGGTCAATAAATCACACAAGTCGCTTTTGCACGTTCCCAGGAGTTACACTGCATTCCCCTCCTCAGGTGGCCCATACAAGGGCACAGGAATCCTGGCAGATCTGGCAACACCAAGCATGCGGTTGGTCTTTGACTAACAACAGTAAATAATGTCAACACCCCCCCCCCGCCCCGCCCCCCGTGCTGGTCTTTACCTGCCCTTATGAAGTGATGATGAGGCCAGAGCCCTGTACAGGGAACAGCACTACTGAGTGTGCGTTTCCAAGCATATATGATCTATTTTACTCTTTTTGATTAAAAGAGAACACTGGCTCATGCAGCTTGCTGGCATACACTGCAGAGAACATGACTCTACTCCTTCATTCCACTGGCGTTTATTAAGTACCTACTGTGTGCCAAACCACTGGCCCGCAGCATTGAAGGGCTATTATGGCTACAGGGGCTATGAGAGGCAGGCTGCCACTAGCCCCTGGCCAAGTGGACCTAACCTCGCAGGCTTAATGGCATCAGGAAGAAGTGCCCCTTTCTCTTGGCACAGGTGGTTGGAGCTTAGGATACATGGCTTTTTTTTTTTAAGGAAAGGTACAGGTAGGAATGAAGATGAGTAAGCAAACAGGAAGGAAAGAAGGGAGAAGAGGAGGAAGAGCTCTATTTATTTTTCATTTAGTTGTTCACACTGGTTGTTCACCCTGGTCCCAGCTCTTGACCCTGGACCGTGGGATGCATGTGGGACTGTTCCCAGGTATACTAGACGGCTAGGCCACCAGGGCGCACCCAGGACACATGATGTTTGAGCAGATTTGTGCCCTCACTTGTTTCCTTAGCCAGGTACTCTTGTGTGTGAATGACCTGCACAGACGTCAAGGCAGTGTCAAGAAACCACAATCCAATCCTTTAGCTTCTTGACCAGATAGCCCACCTCCCCTGAAACTTGTCTAAGGAGTCTATCAGGCTTTGATACACCCATGGGAAGTCCTGTGGTCTAATAACCTACAAGATTTCAGTAGTCTAAGAACAGAACAGACACCCAGAAAGCTGGTTTCAACACTTGTCTAATTTGCCCAAGATTCTGGGTGAATAAACCTGGTATGACTGCTTAGCATCTATCAGTCCTCATGTAACTTCCAAAAAGGCCCACAAGCTTGGGGATTTTGATTTCTTTTTCCATTCTTAGGTTTACTTCTCATTAGAGTTAACCTAAATTGTTCCTCAGCAATAATTTCCCTTGAAAAAGCAGACAAAATTTGAGGTCGCCACAAGTTTGGGGTCTGAGTCAAAGGGTCCTGGTGGGGGCTGAGGGTTGATGTCCAGTCCTCAGGAATATCTTGGTTGGTAGTACTGGCAGCTAAACAAAAGTCTGATTATTCTACATCATTAACGTTAAGATTCCACCCCAATGGGCTCATGTGGATTTGCACACAGCCATTCTATACATAGAATAAAAGTGCAGAGATGACAACTGACTCAGCATATGACACTAACTCAGGGCCAACCAGAGCTTACCTCTGCCTCCTCCGTCAACCAAAGGGGATCCTACGTCAATTATGTGACATGGGAATTGCAGTCTATTTTATAAGGAAGAGCACCGAATACAAGGTCTGCTGAGCCTCTGGCCCCAAAGTTACCCATTTATAATCAATGAATGTGAATAATACCAAAAGAATCCTAACAACTGATGCACTAACGCAGACCTAAAAAATTTCATTCTAGCTACAAATTCTCCAGCAGAGTTCAAAGTATTAAAAGTCAGAACATCTACAATACCTGATTTTTGATATATAGCTAATTCTCTGAAATGAAGATCCATTCAGAGAAGAGAAAAAAAATCCCCCCTTGTCTGAGGATGGCAGGCAGATACAGCTAATCATCTTTATTACCATATAGCCTGGCATGATAAACTTAACATTTCCACGCTGTCAGAAATTATTTTCAAGAAACTTAGGAGAAAACGGAATTATCCAGCTAAACGTTATGGTCAGTCAAATCACCACCACACTCTGCTTGGTTCCAAGCTACCTACTCACTTCTGTCCTTTTAGTTCCTAGTGAGGGAGCAAGGACCTCAGGACCTGGTGGTATGTGCTGGTTCTAGAACAGGAATTAGCGGGGCATTTCCTTCATCTGTATGCTCAAGGGAGAATGCAGGGGTGGGAGAGGCTGACTTCACAGATCACTTGAGGTCTGCTGTGGCAATTCTGGAAGCTTCACCTTCTGTGGCTGAGATGGGGGAGTGCTATGGAAAGGCACTGATAATTCTCAGTTGTGTGGTCCCATCCCTAAAAGGAGTCCTTTCCTCATGTTTCTCTTGGTTTGATTAATAGCTCTTAAATAGCATCTCTTCCATAAAGTCCCCTTTCCCCAGTCTCCGCTGGACCCATGTGGCTCTTAGCAGAGTGCTTAATGGACGGGATGTAGCCTCAGAATAACTCTAGGTCAAGTCCTGCCTCCTAGGGACCCTCAGCTTCCTCATCTGGGCTGTTGTGAGAACTGAGCAAGATCATGTACCTAAAGGGTTTAGGACTGGGCCCAGGATGAACAGCTTGAGGTAAATGAATGGAAACATACAATTGCGCTGTAATTACTTTTTATCTATGTAACTTCCTGTTAAAACTAAATGCTTCCTGTTAAAACTAAATGCTCTTGGTGAGCCTTGGTGACTTGGGCACTGAGCCGGTGACTGGGGCTAAGACCATGGAAAGCCCAAGGACCCAGTTCTGGTGGGGTTTGAGAGGCGGAAGGGACACAATTAAAACAAACGCATAAAAGTGCTTCTTTTTCCTCTTTGTCCTTTCCTGCCTTAAAATGAATCTTCTTTAAAAAACAAATCAAAACAAAACAAAAAGATGAAATGCTCCTGTCTTCCTTGTTACTATCTTGGAGGCATCTGGCAAGCTGGCGCTACAATGAGTCTGTAGCTTATCAAGGCCTAGACCTGGGCAGGACAATTCTACAGTCAAGGTTGGTGGGCCTGGTCTGTATGCAAACCTAACCACATCTCTTATGAAAATAAACCCACACATTTCTGAAAGGGCCTTCCTTTCATTGCTAAACAATTTACACCATGAAGGTTTTAACATTTAAGGATCTTCAACTGTTATGAAAGCTGGCCGTTTTTTTCTAACACGACAACAAAATCCTGCTATTGTAACTGTAAACCAGAGTTTTTATTGAGCAACTGTTAGACAAATGGATTATTTCTTATAGCTACATGTCCACTGGGGAAAAAGAGTGTGGGGGGGGGGGGCGGGACTAGGGAGGGGATAACGCCACTATCCATTTGTCTATGCCTCCTTCTAGCCTTTCTCCCCACACAGTTAACCTTTTTAAAAACCAAACTATAACTGTAAGAATATATTATAATGGTGCACACTGACTTTCCACTATTTAATCAATTGTAACATGGACTTCATGGATTATTGGGGGTTTTTGTGTTGTTCTATTTTTAATTTCTAACAAGGAAAATCAGATTGAATGTAGAAGAATGAACTTGTTCAACAAATTAACACTAAAATCCATTTCACATTTAAAAGATGCAATGACATTTGCTTAATTACGTTCTCTTACTTTATAAGCACCACTTGGTAAGACTTTAAATTACTGAGCTTGTTTTAGAATTTGGGGACATATTAAAATGTTGTCTAGCAGTTTTCCTGTTACAAAAAGAAAATATGCTAATTATGTCACATTTAGAAAGAAGATTTCAGTAAGTAAATGTTAATATTTATTGAACAGGAAGTATGTGCCAAGCAAGCCCTGTACTGGCTTTAGATGAGCTCATTTATTCTTCACAACACCTCACAAAGTGTAGAGATATTAATCAACTTGCACACTCTCTACACACCTGGAAACCTGAGCCGGGAATCCATCACTGTGCTATGAGGTTCTAGGAGTGAAAAGAATCAATGATTTATTCATTCAAGTCTCCTACTACTTCCGAGTATAACGTCATAGGCAAGAAATGATTCACAATAACACTGTACCCTTTATAGTTATTTTAAAATAGAAAGCACCAATAATTAGTAACATGAGAAGTTACCTGTGGCACAAACTACAATATCAGTCAGTTCAACTCTGCACACCTGATGTGCATTAAGAAGAAAATCGGACACTTAAAAGGGTTAATTTTACTGAGGGAAGCGTAGCATTAATTATTTTTGTATGTGTGCAAATGAATCAATGATATGATGAATAGTTTCCCTGAATTAACTGAGCATCCATTCTCACAAAAGTTTATAACCAGTCACAACTTTCACAAACATTTATAAAATGCTCCCAATCAGTTTAAAACAATTCCCATGGCCTATTTGTTGGCTTTGAATATCGGTTCATGAAAAAGTGAAAACTGGATACTCTTAGGTCACTTTTTTTTCATATCTTAATTTAAAAAAATTCATTCCTGTTTAAAGACAAATACCTCTCTTCCTGGTTTAATTTTTCCTACCCAAGGCTAATAAACATGACTATTTAAAATATATATTCTCTTTAAATTTAAACAATGATTAATGTTCTGACTACCTGGCTCTAAAAATACTATGCAACTATAACTTCAGCACTAAAAGCCTATTAAAAACCATTCATCATAATTATTCATACCACTAAAGTAGAAAAAGTATTTTCCATGCATCCCTATATATATCTTTCTAACTCTCTTAACTATGACATCAGGTAACTTCTTTGGAATTAAAAATGGCCGTTATCTACTATTTCCAGAAGTTTCAAACTGCCATCTGGTAATCATTGGATAGCCTGTTACAACTCCAAAGTAGATAAGACAACTATCTAGTAATTTTGAACATTAGCTATGTTAGTTTCAGTCAAGTATTTCACAAAGACTGTTTCATATACTTTCATGAAAAACTTTAGAGATAGAGACCACTATCACTCCCTGTTTACAAGTCAAGTTGAAAAAGTTTAAATAAGTAGTATTCCCATGAGGGTCTGCCTGATAATCAACACTCACACTCCAAACCACCATTAAATCACTTCTCTTCCAAATCAGGCCTCAGAAAAAAACTTCCACAACTTGACTCCCTAGGTCAAGTTTAAGATGACATATAAAACTTAAAAACAAAACCACCCAATACAAATCCAACACAATAACTGGCAATTCAAAATTTGAAAGTTTCCATTTCTCAGAGAGGTTTTGAACATTAAAAAACAAAACTAATCTGGTATTAGCCAACCATTTCCTTAGGTGTTTTGATTCTGAAGCTCTTTGCTGTCACAACTTGACAAACTTCCCATGTCCTTCAACAAGTGACAAGGCCAGTTTAAAGTGGCAAATCTCATTGTTACAGAACTAGTCCTTCCAATAAGACAAGCTTATTACACATTTTTAAATAATAATCTTTTCCATCTCTTGTGAAACAGAGATTCACATTTTTATTTCCACACAAATCTAAATGTCGGTTTTCAACATCTTAGCAAACTACCAGGGCTAAACAGTAAAAATTGGACTACATTAAAAAGAAAAAAAAATCCGGTCTAAAGGTGCAGTCATTAGACTGTTCAGCATGTTTTGGACTTTAACCAGAACTTTCTTGGTGCTAGCTAACTGCGAGGGAAAGCAAAAGGACTCAGTATTTAATCTGAAAAGTCCTTTGATCACTGACTGACGTCTCAGTAAAACCTTTCCTTACTTCAAAAAGTATGCGTATCAATCAAATGTTTGTTTATTGAAAAAGAGTTTTGCTAATACATACAACGTAGTTGAAAAAAAGAAGACAAAGAAAGTTCCTCTCTTGAATGTGATTGTGTTGGCAATAGTAAAATCCAACCCTGTCATTCTAGCGCTGCCTGCCTTCCTGGTTCTCCCAGGTGAGAGCCGCCATCCGGGATAATTGACCCCAAGAGCTGAGAAACAACAGCAGTGGAGCGCTGTGCTGGCTAGCACTTTAAAAACAAAGTCAAGTTCGCTTTTTAAAGTAGAGAACACGCAGACCCAGACCCTACCTCCGGCAACAACCAAAAGATTCATTATAGACAATCTATTCAGTCGCGGCTACAACCGCGCCAGGAAATATAAACAGCGTCCGCAAAGACGGCAGGAGGGAAAAGGAAATAACTGATGGGGAGGAAGCTGATCACGTGAAGTTCGTCCAACTCCACAAGGTCTCATAAATTCCCGGTTTGTTTCCACTCAGAGCAGCCATTAAACGTGCCCTGACACGTGGGCGCGGGGACCTCGCCTCTCTTCGGGTTTTTGGCCACTTCTTTCTCTAAGGACTTGTTTGTAGACAGCCACCACAGATCGGCATGGCCGCAGATGACAGGCCTCGTGGGTTCCTTCACTCCGCTGCCCAGCTACCCAGTTTTACTCCAGGGCGGTGATTTAACGACAGTCATGAGTTCCTTTTCGAAATTATGAATGGTTTAAGTCGGGTTTACAAGACAAAGCACGCAGGGCGAGCTGAGCGCCGGGAGACTTTAGTGACAGCGTTTTAAAATTAACTTTAATTGATATGCCTCTCAGTAAAATGAAACATAAAGGAAGTCACCCTGATCTACGCTGTGTGCTCGAGCAATACTTTTTAAAAATCACGCAAAAGCCACGCCAGGGTCTGGAACGTCCCAAGCCACCTGCACACGCGAGGCCCCGGGGCCCAGTTCGGGGGTCTCCGGCGGAATGCGCGGTCTGGATCTTCCTCTCCAGGGCCCGTCATTTCCCGGTTAGAGCGCCAGCCAGTTCCCGGGCAGCACACCCGCCGGCCAGTCCCCAGAGGCAGCCGAAGTAGGAAGAGGGGCGTGGCGCCCGGCCACCCCCAGAGACCCGCCCTCCTGCAAACTGGGCCCCGCGGCACGCACCGGCTGGGGTCACCCGCGCCTCCCAGCCGCCCCCGGCGCGGGGCGCGAGGAAGCCAGCGAGGGGGAGACCGCCGCTCCCATCCGAGGGGCCGCGTCCCCAGCCCACCCCCGGGCTCCTGGGCTACCCGCTCCGCGGCTCCCTGCGCCCTCAACCGCCGCCAGTCGAGGGCTAGAGCGTGGTCGGTCTCCGGGTCTCGGCGCCCCCACCCTTTTCCTCCCCCATCCCGGGCACCCAGAGCCCCAACCAGTCCCCGCCCTCCGGGACACTCTCCTCTCCTTCCTTCCTTCCTTCCTCCGTTCCCTCCCTCATCGCACTTCCCGGCACTGGGAACTTGGAGGCTGCTCTCGCGCTGGCCGGTCGACGCCCCACGCGGGCCCCAGTCCCCGAGGGACTCGGCCCGCCACCCACGTCCGCTGCTCGGCGCGTACTCGCTTACCGCTGCGCTGCCAGCGCCGCCGCCGCCGCCGGGGAGTCGGTCTCTATGGGCTCCAGGAGACGGCTCCGACCTCTCCTTCTCCTCCAGCTCCTCCGGGCGCCGGCTCCGCCTCGCTTGGGGTAGGCGGGGCGGACAGCCCGACGGGCGGGGCGGTGGCGGCGGCGGCGGACCGGGACTCCTTCCTCCGCCCTGGCCCTCCCTCCGGCCCAGACTCCCTGGCTCTTCCCCGGTTCGGTCTTGCCACCAGTGTTGTGTGCCAGCCAGAAGGGAGAGGACGGGAGCTGTGGGGCTCTGCAAACGTCTGGCCGCCTTGCCCATCCCCACCCTCCCCTTCCCCGAATACATGGAGACCCTGGAGTTCAAGGTCTCGCGGACCCCCAATTCTCGACCCTGCACTGGGTTGCTGACTCCCAGGAAGTTTCCTTAGCGTGCGAAGGCCTCCTCAATCCTTCTGCCAACGGTTGCCCCGGGCTGCGAATATGCCCGCTGCCAACCCCCTAGGAAAGTTAGGCTCTGATTCAGGAATTTCTTAAGAAAAGAGTCACAGTAAAATTTAAAGGACGCTGGGACCACGGAGAGATTTTTGTTTCCCAGAAAGTGGAGATGTAACTGTGGATTCTTGAATTTGAAGTGCATCCACCCATGATGAGCTTCCCCACTCTCTGGGCCCTAAGAAATGGGTTTCTGTCTTATACCCTGTACCTGGCAGGGTTCCGTGTAATGAGTTAACTGGATTTGTTTATTATTTTCTGGGTAGAATCAGCGACGGGTAGTCTGAAGAGTCACTTCTGTTTCCACTTACTTCAAACAATTCATACACACAGCTGTTCAATGAACCTTCATTGAAAACCTGCTATATGCCAAGAAGGGCGCTAAAAAAAAAAAATAGTGGGGCGATAGAAAGATGAATCCTACAAGGAGCTCTCCCTCTCAAAGTCTGGGAAGAGTCTAGAAAAAGTTCAGCAAGTTGATGTGCGGAGAAATCTTACCACTCAACAGACTTCCTGTAAATTCCTAGGGATCTACTTTCTTGTTTGACAGGGTGGAGATAGAGGTGAGGCCAAAGTAGGGTAGGAGAACCAGTGGAGGCAGAGTCCACCCTTGAAATAGCATCTAGAAGCATTGGTGAGGGGCGTGTTGTTTCACCAACAGAAGAGACGTGAGATCCAGAGATAGTAGGAGGCAGAGACAATGGTGAAGCCACCCTCTTCACTCTGACTTTCCTCCGGATCACTGCTGAGTATCATTCTTGGTGACATCATTTGGATAAGCTCCAGAAGGGATGTTGCAGGTAGAGGGAGATTGTGGCTGTGGCTCGGTGTCTTGCCCAGGGGTATGGTCTAAGCCACCTATGGATGGCTTGTTGGGACCAAGCCATAGCTGTCAGGGAGCCTTTCATTTCCTGCTCTGTTTAGTGATAGGAAATGCTTGACTGAGCCACAGGCACTGACAGTTCAAAGGCTACACCCTAAAAATGTAGCCTGATGCCAGCAGGGACTGACCGGTCATAGACTGGCATTTGTATCTTTTGGCCACAGACTACAGAATTGATTCCTATAGCCCTACCACTAATTTAGCTTTCTGGGACACTTCATAGATTAGTAAGTGCTTTCATCTACACAATCTCATTTATCTCTGGCCAAAACCTGGAAACTGAGGCACCAAGAACTTAAGTGATTTGTGGAAGTAATTTAAAAAATTCAATGCTATTCAAAATGGTGTCCATCAGACAGAGCCTGGAAACTGCTGTGATGGGATAAGCATAGAAATTGAAGACGAGCATCTCTGAGCTTCTATAGCAGTCTGACTAATTTTGTGCAATCCGATAGCAAAATCTGAGCAAAAACATCGCCCTATATGTTGTATGTGTCTTTTATTTAGTGTTTCTCATATCCATATGTACTTAGGTTGCGTGAAAGCATCAGCCTACAACACATTGAAAATAAAATATCACTAGTTTGAGAAACACTGATCTAGTGAGTAGCACAGTAGGAATAATAAAAGCTAATATGTGCACAGCATTTCCTATATGGCAGAGGCACCTATAAATGCTTCACAGATGGTAACTCTCTTCAACCTTCCTGACAACCCTAGTAGGTGGCAAAGTGGGGTTAAGCCATGCAGTCCCAAAGTGGCAGAGTTCGGATTCGAACTCTAGACTTCATACTTATACGCATGACCCTGGATCCGATGTTCTTTCTACTCTGAAGACGTGTCTAAACTTCAGTCATTCACATTCTGACCTCCTATATGATTTTCCAATTAGTATTTTTAATTGTCTTACTTCTGTTTTTTACTTATATCTTATGCCCTTGTTAGTTTTTCCATCTATGAAATCATGGGCTTGATAAAGTAAGCATTAGTCTCTGGCCCTACATCACACTGGAGTACATGTCTAACCGTCAGCAATTTGTTTTTGTGCACACTGGCTACCAGGGTGCTTTCATGCTCACTGCCCAAACCTGCAGCTCATTGTCAGAGCACACTCAGCTGTAAGATTTGCTTTGTCAGTATGCAGGACAGCTGAAAACATCTGGAAAGTGCTCTCTACCTTCTCCCTTGGCCCCACCCAACCTTTAACAAGTGACTGAGGAAGGTGGAGATATAAACATTGTAGTTTCCTCTCTCACAGTTGAGACAACTCCTGGGTCATTCTCTACTGTCTACATAGTTCCAGGAGATCTGGCCAAATGTTTTCTCCTCCCCATTGGGATTTTGCTTGATAGCAAATGCTTGTTTGCCCTTCTTTCCCTTCCAGGTTCCACTTCCCACTCCTCTACTAGTGTTCCCTAGGAATACATTCTAACTAGGACCAGAGGAATGATTTGCAGGACCCAATACAATTTTTTTTTAAGTTTGTAAATTATGAATCTCTATATGGCAGCATGCCCTGGTGGAGCAGTGGTTAGGTCAATTGTGTCTGAAAGAGCAATCCATATACCCTTGAGTTCTAGTCCCAGGTCCAGAAGGAAACAGCCAGTGTTAACAACTAAATTTTTTTTAAATGAAGTGCCTCTTCCCGTCTCTTCCTGTCTGCCTACCAACTTGCCTTCATTCCTGTCTACATTTTTCCTTGAAAAAAAAAAAGAAGGAATTTCAAGATGGCAACAGCAGAGTATTAAATCAAGCACGGAGCCCTGTGTGACCGCACAGATGTGTGATTCTAGCGGCTGCACAGCTAGGAAGCTGGCCTGAATGCTTACATATCATTTTCACTTGAATCCTCATCTCGGGGTTTTCTTATGCGGAATCTCAAGCTAAGCGAACAACGATTAAAATAAAAGCCCGCCCATTCAAGTACTGCCAGAATCATCTTGTATAACACACTGGGATCAACATTACCACATCTTGGGAGGTCTATCTTGTAGGGATTTATGTCAAGTTGTATGTTAGAGCTTTAGCCACAAAAAGCCAAAGTAGTTGAAAATTATTTAGGTTAATAACATGTTGGGTCAGAAAACCTGCATCTTAGTTCCAATTCTGAGACAGATTGATACATACAGTGTGATTATGGGGTGATATCTCAGATTGAGTTACCTGGGAACAGAGCTTGCATAAAGAGATTTAAGGTCAAGTGCTTAAAAAGATACATCCATAAGGAGGTGAGGCTGGCGAGACTGGACGAAGGGAGAAGCTGCCCCTTCCACGTGCAGCCGAGGTGAGGATTGGAGTTGGTTGTCTCTTTAGAACTGGAAAAGACTGAGCCAAGGAGTCCAGACTTTTGTATCTCTAGATCCCGCAATCCTGGGAATAGGAGGAGATTTGGGAAAAGCAATTCCCTGAGGGCAATGCTGATGGATAGAGTTGTGAATGGTCAGAAACCAATATTCCCACAGCAGAGATGGGGGGTGGGGGGGGTGGGTAAGCATTTGGGGGGGTGGGGGGGGTGGGGGGATAGGTGTATCAGCCCTGAACAAGCTCCACAGTATACACTGTGGGTAGGCTATCTCTGAGCTCTCACTGATTACTGGCAATCATTAACAGCCATACTCAGTCCAATACAGGAGGGCTGACCCATTGGTTTTCCATAGAGCACTTGAGCAATTCTTGACTGCATTTTACCGTCTTCATACTATGAGCTATATTATTTAATTTCCCATTTTTTTTCTCTAGACTTCTTTAACTTTTTGTCTTCCCTTTTTATGTTTTGGCCCAAATATTTTCCACTCCTACAATGGTACTCAAGATCAATAAACTGTGAAAGATTGGCAGTGGGGTGAAGAAAAATGTTATAAATTATGAGATGAGGCCTATAAGAATTAAGCCCTGTTTGCCACTAAAAAGCTATGTGGATACAGAGCAATCACTTAACTCACTGGGCCTCTGCTCATCTTTAAAATAAAGGGATTGTAAGACAATGGTCTCTAAGTTTCAGTTCCCTGGAAATACAATTTTTAAAAAAGAGACAGCTTTCTCTGCTCTATGATCCCCCTTGAAACAAGGAAGAGAAATGCTTCTTCTTCTTCTTCTTTTTTTTTAATAACACAGGACAGTTGGTTTTTAAAACAGATTTCAATTCATATGTGCAAATTTACTTCTGTAAATTTCTACTCAATAGTCAGCAATACCACCCTATCTAAAACATTAGTCAGGAAGTTATGGGTGAAGAGAGGTAGAAAAAATACGATAAGTTATGGATGGGGTGACTGGCTTGACCCAGACTTCAGAACATTTCTTCCTGGAATACTAGCTTTATTCCACAAGGATTTTGTCTTGTTGCACATAGCCACACTCTTTGTCTGGACCTGTCTCAGAAGTTATGGAGAGATATCTTCTTTTGAATAGGCAACTTGGGTTAAGTATTTTATAAACTGGTTTTTCTGCTTAGTCAGAGGTTGCCATCTTCCATGGAGAAGTTAAGTTGGGGAGAAGCACTCACAATCTTGGGAATTCCCACATAACTTGTTGAAACGTATCAACGTCGGCAGCAGCTATGCCCAAGAACTGGCTACTGACCCGTGTGTCAATTCAACAAGGAGCCACCCTCACATTGGTGGAAGTCTTCAGAGGCCTGGATGCAAGTGGCCCCAAACTGAGGCGCTAAATCAAGTTAGTTGATTACTAACTCAATATGGGCTTTCTGGCTTATTACAGAAGTCCCCAAATAAACTTATCTTGATGTCAAACATATAAGAGGAAGAGTTAGCAAATTTGCCAACCTTGGAAGCATCGAACCAGTGGTCAACTAGGAAGTGGTGAGGATATCTGGGAAAGCAACCCCAATGTCTAGTAGAGTAGCTACTCTACTAGAGTAGAGTAGAGGATATCTTGGAAAGCAACCCCAATGTCTGCTTAAAGCACTGTGAGATCAACGATATACATCCAAATATATTCATGTGAAAAGATGCCCTGAATGTATTTTTGAACATAGAAAGCAGATTACAGAACAGAATGTATAGAATTTCATACACATAAACACTCACACACACCACATATATACATATACACACACATCATATGCATCTATTTACAATAATATTTGGTAAAATATTAACAGTGATTTTATTAGGGTAGTGAAATTTCAGGCAACCTCTGTTTTTTGATACTGTATAATTCTTTTTCTAGTGAACATAACTTTCTCTAAAAATGTAGTTTTATGTATTATAAATGTATCTTTTTTCATAGTATGAAAAGAAAAAAAAAGGTTTGTGGAGACTAGGGGTTGGCCAGCTATGGTGAGAGAGCCAAACTCTTGGTCATCTGTTTTCGTAAATAAAGGCTTATTGGAACACAGCCACAACCCATCCATTTGTATTTGGCTGCTTTTGCTTTACGATGGCAGAGTTGAATTGTTGTGACTGAGACTGTATGGCCTACAATGACTAAATTATTATTTATTTTTTTAAAGGAAAGGTACAGGCAGGAATGAAGGCCAGTAGGCAGGCAGGCAGGAAGAGGGAGGAAGAAGAAGCATTTCATGTATTTTATTTAGTTGTTCATCTAGGTTGTCTCCACTCACTCACCCCCCACAGGCCGTGCTAATTCTTCAGTGTATCTGAATTTTCTATTTAAAGAAAAAATGGTCTGAATACTTTAAATTATCTCCCTGTCTACGAAGTGATTATAGCAGCAGAGCTAAGTGACCACCAGTATTTGGGTAGTTAATGTCTATATATTCTTCTTCCTTCTTCTACTCCTTCCCTAAGGTATCCCTTCTACTTTTCTTTCTGTCTCCCTGCTCTTTCTACTATCTTTCTTTTTTCTTTTTTTTCTCTTTCTTTCAATGAGATAAGTGTACCTTCATGATCTCCATTTTGTCCTCAGACTCTATTCCTTTGAAAGAGGGCTTGGTTCAAGGCTGAGTTTTCCTTCCCCTCTGACTTGTGTCTCTCTTAGAATGATTAAGAATATCCTAGACACAATAAATCATCTTAGAGGTTGAGAGGTGAGGTCTCAAATAAGTGATCCAGTCCTGAAAGGGAAAAAAAAAACTCAGGGGGATTTGGAGAAAGGAAATGTCAGGCTGAAGAGGAAGGCCTGTGAATTAGATGGGGGGCAGATTCTCTCTCTCTTCCCTCATTTGTCCATCAAGCCCCCTTTTTGTTTTTCTTTTTAAAGTTTTTCCTCCACCAACACTCCATCTGGCCTCCAGGTATATAGAAGGAATTTGGGGGTTTGTTCCTTCCCCTTCGGTGGTACCCAGCATCCACTTTCTCGCAGAAACCACATGAGCCAGTTATTAATGCCAGTCTGAGCAATGCCAAGTCCTTGTACATGTCCAGAACTCTGCCAGAAAAGCTGGATGTTGTCCCTGATGTGGAAGGTATTCAGATGCTAAGTAATTAAATGGCTCAACAGAAGCATTTTCTTTGTCAATCACTCACCCCAGACCTTCCCTGAAGAAATTATTAGGCTCCTGCATTGTCAGAAAGGGAAGCAGTCTGGTGTATGATGATTAGATTATTGGTCCATCTATCGCCTAGGCTACTGGGTTTTAACTCAGACAAAGTCAAATATGCAGACCCAGGAGCTAAACTGTGATGAGAAGGGAAAGTATTTTCTCTGGTGCATTGACAATAGAACTGTTAATTTCATTTAGTTCTATATTCTGGTGTGAATGGAAAATACCAAGCCTCTGACTTCATGGTCTGTGACATACACTACATAGTTCTCAGAATATCTAAAATGTTTTTTTTTCAGAGTCTGGGGGAATCTCAGGAAATGTGTTAAATACTGTTTTTTTTTTTTTTAGTATTCTAGTATTACTCTAGGAAGACTGAGGTAATACCAACAATAATGCCAAGATTTTATTGTTGGTATTACACTATTTCTTTTTTTAAAGAAGTCAGGCAAGTAGGAAGAGAAAGGAGGGGAAAGCATTTTTATCCATTTGTTCATTTCTGGTTATTCCCTCTGGTGAACTCAGGTCCCTGGACTTTGTGTGGTCTGTGTCCCAGACGCTGATATAATGACTGAGCCATCAGGGCGTGCCTACACTACTATCTTTTTAAATAAAAATATGAACTATTGCCATCTTGAGATTACCGTGAGAATTGCATACCACATTAATATTTTGAATGTAATACAGGATTACTAAAGAGTGTTTTGACCCCATCGTCTCCTGTTTAAATCTGTCTAAGAGGTGGTACTGTTGTTTTATTTCCTATTTTCAAGGTTCGTAGCAAGATTGAGCTCTTTTCTTATACTTATTAGTCATGTATCATCCTAGTACTAACTTGGACATGGATCTACTTCCAGAAGTCTCTGATGGATTGTGCCAAATATTTTTATATTCCTATAAATAGCTTCGAGCTTTGTTCTAAAATATAGTTACTTGGAGACAGATTTATCCTTTTAGATCTTACTTTTAAGATTTATTCAACAGGATTGGTGCAGTTATCACTCTAGGGCTGAATCTTCCCTGTGTTGAAGCAAGACCTGTGTGTTTACCCACTCAATGCTCTACTAATCTTACTGTTTTCTAGTCTGGCTGGAGGGAAGAGGCACCATGCCTGGTCCCATTTGAGCACCCAGCACTGCTACCTCTAATCCTGACAGGTGGTTTTTTGGGGTCCTGGGTAGTTGCTTCACCTGAATGAGTTTCATTCTCATTCATCATGCTCATCACACACATCATCATACTCAAGAGAGGCCTTCTGCTAGTCTCTGGGTTCTTTGTTTAAAGGAAAAGTGCAGGCAGGAATGAAGGCGGGCAGCAAGATAGGCAGGAAGAGTAAGGAGCAAAAAGAATTTATTTATTTTGATTGCTCATCTTGGTTGTTCCCCTGACCCCAGCCCAGGTCTCAAACCTGGGTCCTTGGGATGGATGTGAACTGTGCTGACCAGAGGTCATAGACTTGACTGCTAAGTCACCAGGGCATGCCTGGGTTCTTTTTCTGTTCATTTCTTTTCTGTCTGGCTCTCTGTCCTGTGAAGACTAGTTGCCTTGAGCTCTCAGAACTCTTATCTCATCTCTCAAACCTAAGAGCCCACCAGGCTTTTCCTTCTCCCTTTTTCTTCTGTGTCCTGGAAACTCTCACAAGGTAGTGAGCTGGGAAACTTGTAGGGCTCCCTCCACTTTGCTTTCCCTGTCTCTGGGAACTCTGTCCTTTTGTCATCTGAGGTACAGTGTTCTGCAGATTGCTATTTCATATATTTTGTCAGTTTTTAGGTTATTTTAGGAAGGAGGATAAAATAATTTCCTTTACTCCATCTTGACTACAAGCAGCAGAATCCCCTGTTACTCTAAAGCATGCATTATTCTTCTTTGCCACGGATCATCATCTAATATTTTGCAGTTTTTAAATTGTCTATCTCCCTCATCAGAAGACATTTAAGATGTCTATTGTATTTACTGCTGTACCTGTAGCTCTTATGACATATCCTGACCCATAATAGTGCTCATTAAATATTGAAGGAATGAATAAAAAGTAGCCCAGGGTCAGTTTATGGGAGGCTTTGAACGCCAAGCAAGAAAACTGAAGTTTTCCTGGGAACAGAAGCTCCTATTCTGAGACCAGAAAGACATAGGTCAAATTCTATTCATTTGCACTGTGAGACATTTTTGGGAGGAGGGGGTGCAATTCTGCTGACTTTACTCAAGCTATTCTATGAATCTCTTGGTAGGTTAGGTCACATTTTTGGAATCTGCTTGGCATTCAGGAAACTGAGAGCAATCATGAATCTTGCCTTTGACCCTGTCTCTTAATCTGATTGACTTTGAAAGTCCTTTACAAATATTAATTACATCTCATAGTGAAGTTGCCACCCTGGCCTCTTGTCTCAGGCTAGTAACACTGCATCGAGTGTTCAGCACTCCTGTCCTGTAACAGCCTGCTGACTTCTCCTTCCTGAAACAGAAGGTCAGGGGACTGTCTTTACCAAATCCTTAGTTACTTAGTGTCCTAACAATGAACTTGAAAAATGGAATAATTTTCTTGAAGACCTCACTTGATAATTGCAAAAGTCTCACCATAGTCTTTTTGACTCTTGTCTCTAAGACAGTCTACTGCAGGCAGGAAAAAAATAGTAGATATCATAGGTACATTTATTTTGTATCTTTTCCTTTTGTTAGTACAATAATTCAGGTGTATAATAGATAAATCCAAACAATATTAAGTTATATTCTCAAAAGTCTTTGCTGAGGAATGAAGTGCACAAGAAAAGGAGTTTAGAGATCACAGATGGAGATCTTTCTAATCCCACTCAGCTAGGCCAGATTTATCTTCCTCGAAGACACCTCTACCTGTATCTTTTCCTTTGTCAAAATAAACAAAGCCCTGAAACTGCTAAGCCTTCGGTATAAGAAAACAAGTTTTGCCATGAGCCTAATTTGAAAAAAGGAAGTTTTTTTTTTTTTACAGACACAGGATTTAACCCACAGCAGTTAACATGCCCTCACATTGGCATAACATTTTAAGGCACTGAGCTTTGCCTACAGACCTTCTGATTTCAGAAGAACATAGTCTGCTCTGAGACAAGATTTATATATATTTAATTCTACTCTGAAAGCTCTTAGCTCTGTTTAGTGACTGAACTGTGGACCCAGAAGGATAACTGCAGGACCATGAATGTTTCCGTGGGCCCCTTCAGAGCATCAGTACATGTTCACAGACTGAATTATGAAGAGATGATAGAAATAAGAAATTTTAAGGTGCTAAGTTATTTGTTTTAAGAGTAGTTTACAGAATAGCAAAATGGAATGAAAATGAAGTACAACACATGGTTGGGGGTGAGGGACGAGGAACACCAGACATGTGACCGAAGAAGCTCCCATGGAAGAGGGACATCTGGCCCCAGACTCCCTACCTGATACTAAGCAGGGTAGAAATGAACTGTCCCAGCGAACCTTCCTGAATTCCTAACCCACAGGCTCATGAATAAAGTACAATGATTACGGTACACCTCTGAATTGAGGGCAGCAGCATGAGAGTGGCAGATGTCACTTGAGTACCCAGATCCAGCTCTGCCCGAACAGAACTGCCCTGGATTTTTCAGTGAGTCTGTGTATTCCTTTTGGTTAGTTTATGCTAACACAAGTTGGGTTTCTAGAATTTCCAGCAAAAGAGATGAATAATGCAGTGATACTCTCTTTTAACTTCAGTTAATCATATTTCTCAGTTCTTGATGAACCCTCATTATTAATCTGTACAAGGGTCTTTTCTTATTTCTATTCCTTCTCACATGCCTTCCTGTTCATTTGTTTTCTATTTTGTGTCTGTTTCCATCTTCTCTCTTATTTTTTTTTTTTTTTTTGCTACTTACTCCTTTTGTTTTTCATTTAATATTGCTTTAATGGAATTTGGGGAAAGGATGCAGATGATTTTGTTTAGTCAACTACATTTAGTCATGTGCCAGCAAATCTCTATACGGGCAGCCATTGCTCGCTACGCAGGTGAAGATGGTGCTGGCCTGGACTGTGACGTATCAGGTTCCATGAGAACCAACTCTGTGAAGCTGGAGCGCTGGACTATAGAATGAGATCACAGAGAAGGTACATAAACTTCAGTTTTTCTAGACCCCTATTATTGTGACTAATTTTCTTTTCTTTTCTTTCTTTCTCCTGGCCCTTAGAACATGTCTTATTTAATATTCTTCTATTTTGTAGCATATTTTTCTTTTATTTTCTGTTATTGACTGTCACAGTTTTCTAGCTTTGATAGCCACAATGAGAGTATTTTGGACTAAATTTCTAGTTATCACATATATGCACTGTGATACATTAAAATAGTGGTAAAACCTTAAAAAGAAGTTGGAAGGAAATTATAGGAAGTCTAGTAATTAACATTTATTTAGCATTTAGTGTGTGTAAGGCACCGTGTTAAGAGCTTTATACACATTATCTTGAAAAAATCTCTACTATCACTCTGTGAGGTAGGTATTACTATCATCTCCACTTTTATGGATGAGATATCATGTTTACCACATGATTTTATAACTGCAAAATGGAGAGAGATGAAAAACTTGTAATCTTTACATGAGTAAAGTATTTAAATATTCAAGAAAAAATCTGAGCACTCCCTTGTGGCTCAGCAGCTGAGATATCTGGGGGTATAAACCATGTAACCAGGTTCATGACCAGGGCCAGGGGGAAAACCAAATAAAATAACTAAATAAAAATGCATTCCCTCCCTCCTTCCTTCCCTCCCTTTCTTTCTTTCTCTTCAGAAAGAAAGAAAGGGAAGGAAGGAAGAAAGCAAGAAAGATGAATCTGATATGTATCTTATCACAATCCTGCAGTCCTGTTTGACATGAGGTTTTGGTGCTAAATCTCCAAGGCTCCCTGCTAAGGGAACTACATAGCTAAGGATTTATAATCAGTTAGAAAACAAAAAAACAGATGAAGTTGACAGATTAGCAAGGATTGTTTGGTTAGCTATGCTGAAGGGTTGAGTTTGAAGTCACATGAGGTTCCTACTCCCTCAAATGGAGACTTGAGTCTAGAATGGTCTACACAGCAGGTTCTAATCTATTACCTAGCTTGTCGTGCCCAAGAAAAATGTTGATCAAAAAGCTGGACAGAAAGGACAAGCATTCTAGGCCTACCTCCAGAGACAGTTATGCATAGGGTATGGTTTCCATAATGGGACAGAAAGGGGATATGGGATCAGTGCAGTAACAAACCAGTCAGGGGAGCATCCAGAAGTGGCCCATTGTGACTAAGGTCCCTCCCACTAAGCAGCACCTGCTCCCTCCAGCGGGCAACTGTGAAGGGGCCTGGAGAGAGGTTGGGAGTGTGGGTGAGAATGTTCTCTCTCCTGGAAGCTGTGCAGTGTTCTCTCTTCTGTGGATTTAGGTGAAAACGTGGGGAGAAGAAAAAATAGGTCCTCTTTTTAACTTTTCTGTTTTGAGGAGATAAAAATGCTTAAGGTGGTTTTTATCTATTTTCCTTTCAATCACGGCTGACCAGCAATGGATAGCAACGGATTGATTTCACGACCCACTAATGGGTCAGGACCCTCAACTTGAAAACATTGTTCTAGGAGATTGGTTGACACTATTTTAGGGGACACAGTAGTTCTTTGTAAAACACTTCAGCAGGCCCTTTGGTTAGGCATAAAGCAAGAATTAGCAACTAGATTGGACAGGAGTGACTGAGACACAGACATCATGCAGTTTGGGGCAAATGTAGAGGATAGTACAATTAAAAGGATATTCGCTTTGGATAGAGAGATTATTAACACTAAATACGGAACATCTTCTCATGTCCTTATTTGCCATTTGTTTCAGTCCATACTGCTATAAAGACTGAGTGGCTTAAACAACATACATTTATCTTTGACAACTCTGGAAGCTAGAAATCTGGAATCAGCATGTCTTCATGGTTTGGTTCAGGTGAGGACCCTCTTCTTGATTTACAAACGACTGTCTTCTCCAAGTATCATCACAGAGTGGAGTAGGGGCGGGGGGACTAGCTGTCTCCTCTTCTTATGAGGACACTAATCCCATCATGAGGAACCACCCTTATGGCCTAATTACCTCCTATATGGCTTACCTCTTAATACTGTTGCACTGAGCAGAGGATTTATGGAACTTGGAGGGCACAAACATTAGCCGTAGCACCATCTGTATATCCTCTTTAGGGAAATGACAATAAGCATTTTAAATAAGCCATATGCTAAAAGCAGAGAGGGTATTATTATATTTAACATGGTAGTAATATTAATCATAATAGTCACCTTTCAATCTTTCTTTTAAAAAAATCTTCTATGCATATAACTCTGCCAGGCACCAGGGATATAAAGTTTAAATAGATATGGCTCTTCCGTTATGGAACTTACACGCAGAGGTGAGGAGTTGGAAAACAAACAGAAACAAAAACACCAGAGACACAAATGCATAATTATAAATATTACATGCCCTAAAAGAACAAAATAAGATGTTGTAAAAAGAATTCTGTAGACTTAATTTATTTGAGAGTTAAGTATTTCCAATTATTTCCTGAGAAATGACTAGGCAACATTCAAGTGCTGTATGTCAAGGGCAATTCAGCCCACAAGAACAGCGTGTGTGAAGATCCCAGGGCAGGAAAGAGCTTGGGATATTGTGTAAACCCAAATCAGGCCAGTGAAGTCAGAAGGCAGAACAGCAATGAAAGAGTGATGTGAGAATGAGTTTAACTATAAAGACAGGTCCTAGATAAGAAGCAAAGAAATCAAGAGACTATTGGATAAGTCCAAGCAAGAGACAGTGGTTGGAACCAGCAGTCATCTGGTGAGTGAGACAGAAGATTGTTTTGAAATATATTTTGGAGAGAGGGTTGACAAGATAGGATGAGGGACTCTATGTTGGGTGTGGATGGAAGAAAGAGGATGTCAAAAAAAACTCAAGTTGCTTGATTGAACCACTGGATTGATGGAGATGACTTTGGCAAGATGGTGACAATAAGAGGAAGATGATTTGTATACAATGGATGATGGAAATAGTAGGCAGTGGATGGATACTGGTTGTGTTTTTTGTAGAGGAATGTAAATTATGATACAAAAATAATCAGTCTATTTAATTGCAAAATATACACAAAGGTCCTAAAACTGAAATGAAAAAGATGAGTTTAAAAGAGATAGGCTGACCATACATCCTGTTTTAAATGGGTCAGTACTGTTTGCTTTCATATTTCCTGACAGTCAGTTTTGTTCTGTTTTCAATCAACTAGGTCCATCTGTAACGCAGGGCAAAAAACAGGGGTAGCTGAGTTACCTCAGGTCCACTCAGCTGAGGGGTGAAAAAAGCCCCATCCAGTTTGTCTAATTTTGAAATATGGCCAGCCTAAAAAGAGAACAACTTGATCTCAAAATACATCACCCTTCCCCTTGCTTTTAAGATTTTCATGGAAATTTTTTTAAAGTGTGGGCAGATGTCCACCAGATGGCAATATTTCCTTACAAAAGACCAGATTTAGAAACCATCCCTTAACTACATCAAGGCAGAGTCTTGTGGAGGATTCAGCCAGAATCTAGTCAAATTCTTCTAAGTGCAGATCCAGACTGCTGACCTCGTCTAATAATGTGACAGTTTGGTGAGCAAGATCCTTCTGTGTTCTCTTATAAGAAGACAAGGATGTGTGTGCGTGTGCGTGTGTGTGTGTGTGTGTGTGTGTGCGCGCATGCACAAACAAGCTTATAGTCTATCTGGGACTGGGTGCTTCGTATCACAAAAATTCCCTTAATCCTAATTGGTCTTAGTGTTAGCTCATGAACAACATTGGAAGCCTCACACAACCTCTCTGAGCCTTTCTCTGCACCTGTGGAATGATGAGCACATTAGTACCAACCTCATGGGGTTAATGCAAGTAAGAAATTAGACAATGTATGCCTATAAGGGGCCTATCATGTCCTGGTACAAGGTAAGCACTTAATACATGGTAGCTCTTATTATCATCTCATTGCCCCTCTTCCTCCCATAGGGCCAGCCTCCATGCCTGACTGCACCAGTGAGCCCATGAGGCACAACAAGATAGGGGGCTCTCTTCCAGGTCCTCTCCAGCCTTGGCTTATGGAGGTGCTCCACCCTTGATCATCCTTCCTCCCAAATGCATTTGCATTACAATGGAGTTCAACAATTGATCTGTTTGGATAGGCAAGTCATGAAGATGGAGAGGGAGGAAGCACCTGAATGGATCACAAATGCCAGAAAACCAGCCTCTTCCTAACACTGCATTGAATTCAATCACTTTCTGTTTAGTTGCATTTTCTAATCTACTGAAACATGCACAATGGCTATCCGTGGACTTACATATTCCCAGTCTGCCAGGCGGGAGAGGTCCAAGTATATATTTTGTTTGGAAAATGACACGATATGAATGCAGCTCAGATTTGTCATGGGAAGAAGTCTCTTGATGAGAGTGTCTGTGGTTTAGCCACAGGGAATGTTTCTACAGCAGGGGTCAGTCAGCCCCTCAACTCACAACCCATATTTCTCTTCCTCCTTCCCTAAGCTCAGCCCACCAGATGCTCCGTCTTACTTTACAAAAGCCTAACATATTTGGGTGCTTAAAAACCTGTTTTAAGAAATGCTACCAATGATTACTACCCAGTCACTTTGCTTTGTAGGTATTTTCAGCTTCTTTTTATTTCACTGGGCTTTGTGTTTATGGGGGTTGATAAGGAGTGGTGATAAGAGGATGGGAAATGTACCTTTATCATAAAAGAGAGGAAAAAAAAATTTGATCTTTAATTTGTATTTCAGGTAGCAAAACAAATGTTCATGTTCTCAGTCCATGTAAATGATTACTAAATTGGCAGGATGTCAAAATGTGACCACATGGAATACAGGTTCTCATACTTCCTCATGTGTATCCAGTGCTCAGGGTACACGATACAGCATTTTGCTGACTTCTTAAATGAAGTCTTACGTTGTAGGCATGGGTTTTTTTTTTTCCATATTTTCCTCAACTTCAGAAAGAGTAGACTTGGTTCATTCAACAGAAACTGAGAGCACACTATGTGCCAGGCAATCTTGAGGTAGTGAACTTAAGTCCTCCCCTCATGCTGTTGACATTCTAGTGGGGAACACAAACATAGATAAAATCTATAATATGCCCGTGGTGGTGGGATTGGCGGTACAGAGAAAATAAATGGGGGGTTGGGAAGGAGAGTGTGTTTGTATGTGTGTGTGTGTGTGGGGGGGGTATAGTTGCAACTAAAAAAGGAAGTGAGATAGTGACTTATTGAGAAAATTACACTTTGGTAAAGACTTGAAAAATGAGGGAGAAGCCATAGAGGAGAGAACATTTTGGAAGGAGACAAGAACAATTGTGAATATTTGGAGGAGGAAGCCATGTCAGAGTGGAGTGAATGGACAAGAGAGAGTTAGGAGGTAATGTTGAGAGACATTAGAAGGAAAATTGTGAGGACTTATCAGCCATCAGAAGATTTTGATGAGGTGTGCATGATTTGATCTAGATTTTTAGAGGGTTTCTGGAGGCATTGTGCTAAAAGACGAGTATAGGGTGGCAGGGCAGAAACAGGCTGACCAGTTAGGGGGCTATTACAACAGTCTAGGGAATGAGGGGGTTGGTAGTGGTCATAGAGATAGGAGAAATTATCTGATTTGGAGCCAGCAGGATCTGCCAACGGATTAGTTGTAGGGGTTAGAGAAAGACAGGAGTCAGCAGGGGCATCAAGGCTTATGGAAGGATGGAGCTGCCATTACCTGAAATAGAGAAGACTAAGGGTGGGAGCGAGCCAGGCAGAGTGAAGACAAGAAATTAGATTTATATATGGTATGTTTGAGTCTTTGGTTTGATATCTCGATGGAGATATTGAGACATCAGTTGGATACATAAATCTGGGGTTCAATGTAGAGGTGCTGACTGGGAAAAATACATTGGTTGCTTTTCAGGGTACAGATATTATTTAAAACTCTGAGGTTAGATGGACTCAACAAGGGGGGGTCAATGTAGATAGAGGAGGGTCCTGGGTCCTGCCAGTATTTAAGAGCTGGGGAAATGAAGCCTCCAGTAAAGTAAAAGCCACAGCTAGTGAAGAAGGGGAATGAGCATGAATGATCTCCTTGAAGCCAAAGGAGGAAACTATTTCACAGAGAGGGAATGATCAACTATGTCAATAGCTCTTGACAGTTCAGATAAAATGAAGACTCAGAAAGAGTTGTTGGATTTCGATAAGTACATATCCCCAGTTATTCTCCTCAGAGCTGTCTCTCTTTTTTTTTATTGAAAAAATATTTTTCTTTTTTAAATATCTGCTCCTTTCCCTTGGGTAATAACCCCTGTGAAAACAAGGACCATGACTGGG
This sequence comes from Solenodon paradoxus, assembly GCA_004363575.1. Classification (NCBI taxonomy): domain Eukaryota; kingdom Metazoa; phylum Chordata; class Mammalia; order Eulipotyphla; family Solenodontidae; genus Solenodon; species Solenodon paradoxus. Next base: position 123,003 of record RJWH01002409.1, read on the forward strand.
CTCAGAGTGCCTGTTATGTGTTAGGAACTCATTGGGAAATTTTTCTTTCTAATTTTGTTTTGTCACATAACATCCATCCCCACTTCCTGATCACTTTGGGGAATAATATCTCTTCTACTATATGTGGCCTTCCTAGGACGACAAATTCAAGGGCTTCTCTCCTACCTTGGAAGCCAACAGCAGATGTTGTCCCAAACTGCTCCACCAGGGGGAAGACTCCATTCATCAGAGGCTCCCGTGTACCCAAGAACTAGAGGAAGCATTGCGCTCCAGAGTTCCTGTCCCCACAGAACCTCTCCTGGTGGGAGACTTATATAATGATCCTGTTTCCTCGGCCTCAGTACTAAGCTAACCGTATTTCTTTGAGACAAAAGGACAAAAGGGGGGCATTGGGATGGCAAAAATTGGGTGGCGTTATGCACTGGCAACTAAGGGGAGGAGAGGAAGTGGAGTAATCCAAGCAGGAGTAGAGTAGCCAGGCCAGCAATAAGTGTTATGTAATCACATAAAATGTGGTCTGCTGGGACTTCCTATTTGGCACCCAAGGTGAAAACAAAATTTGGTGCCCCCATAAGCCCCGCTCTAAATGTTCTGCCTAAAATACATGCTGCTTTACTGTCCTGGTGCTAGGTGCTGGAAATTCCCAAACCCCTATAGTGCCAGAGATAACCCCATACTGTTAGAAATATCCTCTGTAGTACTTACCTGGTGTTCTGCTCCCTTTGAAAAAACAGACATATGGGGTTGGAGAAAAAGGCATGGGAGCAGTGGTAGTGACCTCACACCCTTTTCCCTGTAGTCAGCGCCAGCAAGGGCCTTCTTTAATGCGGGGCAAAATGGGGAGCTGCTTTTGGGCCTCTTCCACAGACTGGGCCTGGGGCAGCTCAACTGCCCACTTTGTCCAGCACTAAAGAAAAATATGTTACTGTCCTGTTTAAAATGGTGCTTATGTTCAGCCTGCTCAGTGGTTTTCTCTTCCTGTATCAATAGGCCCAACACTCCAACATCTCTTCAGTTCTCTAAACTCCTCCTATCCTTCCAGGAAATCTTTTGCTTAAGTTAACCACAGCCAGTTCCGGTTTTTGTTTCACTAAAATACACCAACACTTGGGCACCCAACAAATATTTGTTAAATGAGTGTAAAAGGTACAGTTTTCGTTTCACAAATGGAAAGTCTACAGTTCAAAATGGCTTCGCTACTTGTTTAAGGCCCCATACCTTCCATATGTCATCAATTCTTTGATGCACACTTTTCACCTTCTCGAATCTCTGAAACTGGGATGCATTTCACAGTTGATTGCGTGGCACCTTCCAGGTAACTGGCAGCATTTTTCTGCTTTTAGTGGAATGTAGCTTATCTCTTGGATTCAATGAAATACCATACTGAGTTGAAGCTAGGACTCAAACATTTCTCCAAGCATATACATTTTTGTTTCCCAAGGAGTTTACTATCAGCTGGAGAATGAAAAAAAGTGAAAAAACCCTTTTTAATGCTGAACAGAGAACTAAGGTGGCTGGGGCCTATGAACTTTGAGCAGTTGGCTGGGGGAGCCTCTGGGTGGACATCTAAATAAGAAGGATTTTGATCATTAGAAAGGCGGGAAGAGAGGAAGGTGCGAGGACAGCATGCGAGACGCTGGCATCAGAGCAGATACTAAAATGCACATCTAGGCAGGAGGCTGAGGCTGGAGAGGAGGTTACTCAATGTCTCCCCCTCAACTTCTTTCGTTATAAAAAGTTGTTCCTCCAATTCTCCTTGTATTTTCTCTCAGAATTATTTTCTGCTATAATCTTATTTTTTTCTGAAACTTGCCCTCCCTCCTCCCATCCTTTCTGCTCAGTTTCATTCTCATATGCAGTGGACAGAGTTCCTCTGGAACCAGGAACATGGGAAAGGATGTTCTGCTGGAGGGATCACAGTGTGTGAGGGGCGGAGAGGATGTGTGCTCTGTATGGGGAAGGAAGGATGGAGGAACGCCATGGGAGGCTGGTCGATTCACCCATTACATGCACATCTTTACTGAGTGCACACCTGTGCCTTCTAGGCACTGGGAGAGAGCCATGACCCCAGAGCAAAGTGCTGGCTTCAGAGGCTCACATTCTAAAAAGGATACATCAGCCCAAAGCACAGGAACACACATATAAGAACATATAGGTCCACCCACACAAAAAACTTTCAGATGGTATAAGAGCAGTGAAGAAAAAAACATTCAAAGGCTTAAAGAATGGAGAATTGTGGGGATGCTGCTGTTAATTCAAATGGCATGGCCATGGAAGTCCTCTTCGATAAGGTATCACGTCCACAGGGACCTGAAAGAAGGGAGGGAGAGATTCTTGGTGTCTCTAGGTGAAAAGTGTTCTAGGGTGGGGCCACCATACATTTTGGGAGGTTTGGAGGGGTGGCGGTTCACTGTTTATGGAATTGCAAGCCTCTGGCAGAGTGGGAGGGGCAATTCAGTAATAGATTGGAGTGGGTGGGGATGTTGGGTTGGACCTATCTTGCCAGCAGTATGAAAGTTTGGGTTTTTATTCCAAGCAGATAGAAAACCTTCAGAGAATGGGAGATAGATGGGGCTTGATCTTTGAGGAACAGGAATGCTGTCCTAAAACGCTGGAATGTGATTCTCTAATGTCCCTGGGATTTTTATTTCTGCATCATTTAAATTGAGTGGGAAATCTACTCTAATGGATGTGTGCGAGGAGTCTGTCTGTGTGTTTGAGCACAGAGAGCTCTCCCACATAGAACAGATGTAATAAAGTGATAGTCTGTTTTGACAGAAACAGTCTAGGAAAGTTATACTCTCTCCACTCTGCCTTTGGTTGTCAAGGAGATCCTTTTGGAAACCTCTTCTCTTGTATCTAAATGTCACTGTGTAGCACTTAGATTTTCCATATTCTCCTCTTACTATGTTATTGTAAAGTTCACCCTGTGATTCTGTTCTGGAGTTAACAGTTTCATCACTGATGAATCTATTCTTTGCTAACTACCTTTTCTGATATTCTACATCTTGGTCTTTCTCCTTCCTTCCAAGGCTGGTTTCCAGGAGGGGTTGCACTTGAAAAATAATCATGTACGTTTCTAGGATGTTCTGAGGGTTCCACAGGCTGCTAGGCAGGTTCATTCTGAAGATGCAGTGGGAAAGTGACAAACTGATAGATTCACCGAAAATGTATGGTGCTGGGTTGTGTTTAGAACACATGTGCTATTTCGATTGTTGGTCAGGGAGGGTGGATACTGCTGTGCTCATTTCACAGGAAGGGAAGTTGAGACTCAGTAGGTAAGAGACTTAACCAGGTGGCTGGCAATCCTGGAATGAACATCTCCTGTAGTGTGCTTTCTACAAGGCTGCAAGTATTCAAAGGTGTGAGTTAGAGGCGATAGATGAATGAGTTTATCCACTCATTTAATGAGTGCCTCCTGTGAGTGGGCATTCCTTGAGGCCCTGGAAACACCATGGTGATGAAACAAACTCTACACCTATGTGGGCTCCCTCCCTGATGCCAAAGCAGGTGTTATTCTTGGCTGTCACAATGGTTGTAGACGCAGAATCCATTATTGGTCAGAGTTGAAACTTTAGACAAAACTCTGTTCACTGTCCTGCCTTAGGTGTACGTAATTCAGAGTCCTAGAGTGCCAGCCCCTAACTAGTTCTCCCTCTTAGGGAAAACTGAGGTTTTTTTTTCAATAGATCCAGGCTAAAAGACTTGTGGGGAGCAATTTGGAGATTAAGATGGCCACATATTTTTAGGTAAGCAGCAGTCTCTCCTAAGGTGTTTAATGAACTGTTGGACAATTCTGGTGAGCGGAATATATTTTTCTTGATTTATCCAAATCATGTGTCTTATGCGTTCTATCTCTATGCTGTAATATACAATTATGAGTAAAAGATGTATCCTGCTACCATTTCCTTTCAGCCCACAGGAGAAAGCAGGTTGATTTCCTTAGACTTTGTGTTTCACTTACTCACTGTAGCAAGACTTTGCTCTTGCTGTGGGTGGTTGTGCTAACAATTTGCTTCTAACAAATATTTTCAACCTAGGAGAGAATGGGGAATTTCTATATCAAAATGTCTTTCTGAAAGCTCTGTCAGTAACCAGCATATTTAAAGAAGAGTTACACTCTCTGTACTACTGTCGACATATCTTAATTATTCAAATCTTCCCAGGGTCTTCCAAATCAGACAAAAGAGGAAATTAATGAAATGTGCTATGATGCTTAGACAGATCAAATAAAATTATGTCAGATACAAATAGCTCACACAGCATTATCTGACTTTGTACTTCACCTCTTCTTTTTCATCTGAAATGTCTGGGTGTATGTGTTATCATACGAGGTTTGTTTCTATTTTGTCTTTTCTTGACTGGTCTCTTTAGTATAGTTTAATACAGGGCTACAGGGCATCATTGCTCTGGGTTTGGAGAATATCTGAATTTTGTCAATCCAGCAAGGTTGTTACTTAGGGAAACTGATTTGGATGTGGGGATATGACAAGTGATTTCCATACGAGCCTAAGGCATTTTGAGGATAAGAAGCCGAGGTTCCAAAGTCTGCTCCCTGAGATCTGTTTGGTAATGCTACTAAGGAAGATTAGAAGGTCCTCTTGAGACCCAGGCCAGGGATGGGTTCTGAGGCTCTTAAAATAAAGTCAACCTGTGGATAGGAGATGCCTAACTTGGTGACCTTGATCAAGACCTTAGAGCCTTGAGGGCTGTTTCCTACCTGATGTATTATTCACTAGTAGTGCTCCTAGATCAGCAATCTTGGCATGGTAAAAAGAATGAGGGGAAGATTTTCTGAGAACAAGGGTGTCATCTGAAAATGTGTGGCCTCACAGGCAAGCATAACCAGCCCCCATGTGGACACTGGGCAGAAGACATGGCAGCCCTGGACCCTTTCATCCCTTTTTTCAACTTGGTGTGGAGGGGCAGGCCAGAACATTGCAGCATAAGCAGTATAAGCTCCTGGGAGACCCTTGGACTAGAGTTGAGGATAACCCCAAATACCATCTCTTGCTAATAGGGCATTCAACTGAGTACTTAAGTAAAAAAGAAAACTGATATGGCTACATTTTTACTCTTTTAAAAGAATGTATATGATGCTCATGATTATCATGTAAAGAACATCAAATTAAAAGGGAACATTCTACTACATCATTTTATGAATCCATATTTCTTTATCAAATCAAGCATCATGGTAAAATAAACTTTACAGATGTGATTAAGTTATGGACCTTGAGATGGGGAATTATCCTGCTTTGGGTGGGTCCAATCTAATTGCAAGTGTCCTTAAATCTTTGCTTACACAGAACAAGCTTCTTATAAATAAGAGAATGTCATTACCAAGTTTTTGTGTCTTCCTCCACAATCTAATCAGTTTCTAAGGCTGCTGTTTCTTCCACCATCGTGGTCCTTGCATCTGTTCCTTTTGCCGCCACTAGTTCAAGCTCCATCACTCCTGCTTGGACAGGTCCTTGCCTCTCCTCTGATCTATCCTGCATATTCCAGATGTGACTTTCTTAAAACTCTTCTCCATCACGCAGCCCTCCTGCAAGAACACACTCACTCCTTTTGTCATTGGGTGTGGGAAGTGTCCTCAGCCACCGGCAGAGCCTGATTCATGAGGAGGAGGCTACAAGTGACTTGCATGTATCCAACAATGACATTCTAGGATCTGTTGATGGCTTCCTTATTTAAAAGAAAACCTGAGGGCAGATGTATTCACTTATATTTGTTTTGCACATATTCATGATGCATTAATTAAGTGCCTGACACTGTTCTGGCTACTGGAGACATAAGGGTGAAGAAGACAGAAAAGACCACCATTCATTGTGAAGAGATAGATCATGCTCTACGAAATCAACCAGAAACATCCAGTGTTATTAAATGCTAAGCACACTATCCAGGTGGGGCAAAGTAATAGAATGAGTGGGTGGTGACTTTAGGTTGAGCGATCCGAGAAGACATGGGAGGAAGTCACATTTGTGGTGGCTGTGAAGATTGGGAAGGAGAACACTCCAAGAAGAGAGAAGAACATGTGCAAAGGTCTCAGATGGGTAGGATTTTGGAGTATTCAGGGAACAGAGAGAAGGGGATTGTGCCTCGAGGGTGGCAAGTGAGCCAGCAAGGGAACCAGTAGTCAGAAACAGAATATTGAATTTTGGTTTTCCTGTTCAGGAGGTAGAAAAATGCTAGAGGTTTACTCTGGGGAACCGACAGGTGGATGGGTTGCTGTGGCAGCCAGTTACGCAACTATTGCCATGATCGAGGTAAGAGACGGTAGTGGTGTGGGCAAAGGTGGTGAGAGTGGAAGTGAAGAATGTAGGAAATCCAGAACGTATTTTGGTTTATGATGGTTAAGAGTTGCTGGAGATTTGGCTATGTAGGATGAAGCAAAGAAAGTGACTTCCGTGTTTTTGTTTTTGTTTTCCTTCTCCTTGGGCTGGTTGGTGATACTACTAATTCTGATGAGGAGACTCATTATATGAACATCTATTATCTCCTGTGCTTTCTATGAGATATAGAGGCAATTTATCCTGCATGAAATGGTCCAAGACCACTATCTTCATAAGACATATTTCGGATAATTTTATAGTACCTCCCTTTATGACAAGATTTCCGGGACTAAAAATTTGTGACTAAAAGGCTTACATGCAGTATTATATTTCTATTTTATTTCTCTGTAAATAAATAAATCTACATGAGTTTTTATGATAATGGAAATTTTAATGCATTTTTCATCCTCCCGTCTACTCCCTTGAAATAGCAAAATTGATCAGTTGTTTTTGTTCATCTCATTTTAGAAAATGGTTCTCCTTTTCTTATTTTGGATTTGTACTCTTGAATGCTTATTTGATTTGATTCTTGCCTGGAATTTTTCTTTTAATCTGAATATATTACTGTCTAGGGAGGAGTTTTTTTCTTCAAAAATTGAGTAGTTAATTTCTAGGATAACAGCATAGATTGCTTAATTATTCTGCAATCGACATAATACATCATGTGTAATCATCATTGAATAATTCTACCATGTGAATGTTCAAAACCAAGAGAAAAAATTATAAGGCCAGTTAAATGGAAAATCTAAATGTGCTTTGGAAATGGAAAAAAAATTCATTGATGGCACTTTATTACCTGTACTTGAAAGAGCCACCTTCAGAAGCCTTACTGGCTAAGGGGTAGGTTTAGATTCTGCTATGTAACTGACCATGTGTTGTGCTGTGCACACAGAACATCAAACACAATCCAAAATAAATGCAGCAAAGTGGCAAGAAATAAAATCAGCACACAAAAATCAGTTGTACTTCTGTATGCAAACACTGAACTAGATGAAAGAGAAATCAAGAAACAAATCCCATTCACAATAGTACCAAGAAAAATAAAACATCTGGAAATAAACTTAACAAAGAAAGTGAAAACTGAGAGACATTAACAAAAGAAATAGAAAAATATGCAGAGAGTTAGAAGAATATTCCATGCTCATGAACTGGAAGAATTGACATAATTAAATGACTATCCTACTCAAAGCAACGTATAGATTTAATGCAATTCCCAATAAAATTCCACGGCTATTTTTCAAGGAAATTGACCAAAAAGTACTGAATTTTATATGGAACCACAGATAAAACTTGAATAGCCAAAACTATCCTCAAAAAAACGATGAGCAGCAGAGAAATCACATTCTCAGACTTCAAACAATAATACAGAGCCACTGTCATCAAAATAGTATGGTACTGGAACAAACACACACATACACAGACCAGTGGAATAAATTTAATAAACCAGAAATTAAACCATGCTTATATGGACAGTTACAGTACAACAAATGAGCCAAGAGCATACAATAGAGGAAGGAAAATCTATTCAACAAGTGGTGCTGGGAAACTGGACAGCTACTCAGAAGGAAAAAAGAAAGAAAGTAGACTACTTGTTAGCACTATGCACAAACATTAACTCGAAGTGGGTCAAAGACCTGGATCTAAGCATAAAACACTTAGAAGAAAATGCAGTAAAAGTGCTTCAAGATACCAGCTTCAAAGATGTCTTTGGGAAGTGACACGTGCAACAAAATAAACTAAAGTAAAGCTAAATAACTGGGATTACAATGAAATAAAAAGTGTCTGTACAGTGCAAGAAGCTACCAACAAAACAAAAAGGCAACCCACTGGATATGAGAAGATATCTGCACAAAATATATCAGACAAGAGCTTAATCTCCAGAAAGTTCCCATACACCTCAACAACAAAAAAGTAAATGACCCGCTCAAAAAAATGGGCAGCAGAGCTGAATAGACACCATTCTAGAAAAGATGCACACATGTCCCACAGACAAAAAATGCTCTCCATCACTCACTCTCAGAGAAATGCAAATAAAAACCACAATGAGATAACACCTCACATCACTGAGAAGGGCCTCTATCAAAAATACTGGAAACAACAAGTACTGGAGGGGGTGTGGAGAAAAAGGAACCCTCCTACACTGTTGGTGGGAATATAAATTACTGCAACCTCTTAGGAAAATAGTATAGATTATCCTCAAAAAAAAAAAAAAAAAAATTAGAACTGCCATTTTATCCAGCAATTCTACTTCTAGGCTTAAATATCACCGAGAAAACAAAAACACTAATCAGGAAAGACATATGCACTCCTATGTTGATGGCAGCAGAATTCACAATAGCCGAGACAAGGGGATAATCTAAATGCCTGTCAACAGGTGACTGATCAAGAAGATGTGGTCTATACACTCAATGGAATTCTATGCAACTGTTAACAAACATGAAGCCGTGCCCTTTGGAATAACATGCAAGAAACTGCAGGTGACCATGATAAGTGAAATAAACCAGAAAAAAAAAAAAAAAAAAAGGAAAGAACAGGATGGTTTCACTTATATGTGGATTTTAAAGAAACAAAACAAACAGAAATCTCTGCAAAATTCACAGGATGAAAGAGTGTGGCTACCTAGTGGGAAGGGAGTGGAGGAAGGAAGCAGGACCAAGGTGGTGGTCAAGGCACTAGAACCCTGGTGCCAGGTATGATGTGAAACGCTCATGGACCGAGGTGCAAACTCAGTATCCTAAAATGCATATAGCATGACAAATGAAAGAAACAGTAAAGCAAAAAATAAATAAAGAAAATAGGCAAAATATTTACAGTTCTATTTTGCCAATTATTTCTGGATTGGCAACTATTTATAGATAGCAAAATAACTCACAAATTGGTGTCAACACACAAAGAGTTGTATAGGAATATTTGTAGCAGTTTAATTTGTAATATCCAGAAATTGGAAACAACCCAAATGCACATCAACAGATAAATGGGTAAACTATGATGTATCCCTAAAAGAAAGCCATGAGCAATAAAAAAGGGAATCAGAGGGAGAACAGTAGAGAAATAGCCATGACAAATAATAACAAAAATGAGAACAATATAGTTTGATTAGCATCCCAACAAAACATCTACAATTTGAACCCAGCTCCCTGGTGTCCTCAGGCTTTAATGGATATACTTTCTAATTTCCACTTTGATTTTTTTTTTCTTTGTAAAGTGAAAATCAAAGATGTTGTCATGCAGTTAAACTTAGATTAACTGGAAAGAACCATTTTTGTTAACTGATGTTTTTTGGTTTGTCAAGAAATAGAATTTCCATTTTGTTACATATTCCATTCAATGTAACTTGAAAAAAAGATGACATGCTGAGTCATTTCTGCAGTGGCTCCCACATTTTATTATGCATGAGAATCTCCTCAGTGGCTTTTAAAAGTTATGGACTCCAGCATTGTGTGCGAGGTTCAGATTTATCAGGCCAAGATTAGGGACCTGGAGTCTGCATTTTAAACAAACTGCACACACAACCCTGATGTCCCTGGCTTGGGGAGAGCACAGCCCTTAGCCGTGGCAGTCTGCCAGGTCCTGGCTAGTGTACAGGACACATTTTCTGTCCCCTGTAGTGCTGAGGTCAGGCTGGCTCCCCAGACTCTGAGTGGCTTCCAGCTGATTTTGGTCAATGGGCGACACTGAGGGAGACTGGGGGGCAGGAGGGACAATAACACCCCTCTCTCCATGGTGAGGATTCCAGCTTCTACTGTGGCTTCTGGGACCCAAAACTCCATCACCCCATCTCTCTGTATGTCAGTTCAGGGGCAGTAGCAGTTACTGTTTTTGCCAGCTTTTCAAAGTTTCCTCGCTCTAACTGACGCTATCGAGGCTCTGCCTGATTTCTGAACATGCTCTGCCCACTTATTTCTACGCCTACCTGACTTCCTATGGCAGCTCCTGCCTGTATCTTTGTTGGCGGGCTACCTCCAAACTATTAGAACTCTCTTTGTTTGTACAGCAGACTGACAGTCCCTAAGAATTAAACTTACCTCTGGGAATAGCCCTTAAACCAATAACTGACTAATATATACCCAGTGCCTCATCCCTTGATCAGAATAATTCTAGTGTGTATATTTTCCAGAGAATTCACCTGGAATTAAGCTCCGGTTGCCCACTTGACATTTTGTTTAATAAGGTGCCCTTTAGTCATCATGCCTTCCCTTCCCTTCCCAGAGCATTTGCCCCTTACCTACCCCTGTTCTTTGCATTTCCCAGTAATTTGCTTGCATATGAATGTCAACCTTAGAGTCTGCTTCTTGGAAAATCACACAAAGATAATCATTGCCTCTAGTGTGCTTTTCAGTTTCTTCCATCGCACACATTCAATTCCCAGCATTACCTTCCCTTTGTTTGAAACTTTTAAAGCGACTTTGTCCGCCTTCTTGTCAGAAGCAGGCAGATCATAGGTCCTAGATCCAAGGTCCTACAACTACTCAGGTAAACAGCACAGCCCTTATTCCCAAGGGGCTCACAGACTAAAAGGAAAGACAAACAAGCAGCCTGTGATGAATGCAGCAATTCATGGCCAGGCACAGTTCAAGGGAGGGATTTTCTGGAGGAGTAAGATGGCAGTTGGGTGAGATCAAACTTCACAGTGAAGTTAATTACCAGGCTGGATTTTGAAAAATGAGTGTCTAAGTGGCTAGCAGGAGGGGCAAAAGGCATTTCAGACAGAAGATTAGTGGTTGCAAAGTTACAGAGGAATGAAACAAGCTTTCATATTTAGAGACTCATTTTTCTGGAGAATAAGGTGGGGTTTCGAGAAAGGAGGTGTTTGCTGGGGAGCAGAAGCTGGACTTGGTAAGTCCAGAGTTCACACTGTGCAGGACTGAGCTAGGCCTTAAAGTTCCAGGGGTCAAGCTTTCCTTTAGTGATATGACTCGGGGTCTGTACTGGTTGGAAAGTGTGCTCAGTGCACACAACATCCTTCACCTAACTGAATTTCTCTTCACTGAGTCATGCTTTTGCAATGCTGCGTGTAATTGAGAATTTCAAGTCATAGATAATACAAGCAGATTCTCCCAGTACCCCATTTACTGGGTGACTTCCATCTGTCAGACCTATTCTAGGCATCAGAGATTTAATGGTAAATAAGACCAGCAATTTCTTGGGCTTGTGGACTACAACTCTGAGGGCACAGAGGGGGCATGGTCTCATATCCAGAAACGTGTTTTGGGGGGACATTTTCTACTTTTTTGTAATACTGTTTTTTAAATAAAAAAGTGTTCCTTGGTAAAATAATTTAGAAATGCTACATATTTTATCTCCTATTATTCATAAAACCAAAATTTGCTAATTAAAGGCTGTGAGAAGTCCTACAGTAAAGAAATCTGACTGTTAATGACTATTTTGTGTGTGTTGCCCATCTGTTGTTTTTGCCTCTTCAGCATGTGTTCTCGTTTCTGGAGACAACACTGTGGTTTCGTTGGCGGGATGACTCCTTTTGATGGGCTGGAGTCATGGAGGACTGTTCATAAGGATGCCTGCCCTGCCCCACCGAGACACGCACACAGTCCAAGGTAGGCCCCCCCGCAGCTTTCCTTCTGGAACTTCTGCCTTACACGCAGTGATTAAAAGTGTTGGAAGTTCATTTATCCTAGTGATGGTACCCTGATTCCTAGGTCTTTCAGACTCCTGTGTGCTATGCTTTAGAATGTGTGTTTTTCCAGATTTCATGTGTATGATTTTCCAGTTATGCACTACATAAGAGCGCGCTGTGTAAGAGAGGGAAAGCATTCAAGGTGTGGCCTGTATTAAGTCCTGTGAGAGTGGGGACAGGTCATGGGGAGTTTGGGACTTCTGGCTGCATCTTGAAGCAGCAGAGGAGAGCTCTTGATAAAATAAACATGTACCAGGAATACACATTCCCTTAGAGACATGCATGCTCACTTACTACTGCCTGTACTTGCGTCACTAGGTTCTGTCCCTTTGCAACTCCAGGCATTCTTTGAGGCTGCTTCTCTTATTCTCTCACCGCTCTCAGATGCTCTGATAACATGGGAGCAAACCCTTATAGGCACACCGTCCCCTTGGCTGGGGACTCGGGCTGGGGGCATGGAGTTTGCCTACTGCCAGTGACGTGCCTGCTCCAACATCAGGATGTGACCTAGCAGCCAAGAGCAGTTCTTGTGCACACATAGTGACAGCTTCTGCCTACCAGACTTCTTCAGAAGGGCCTGAGAAACCAACAGTGAGTGTCTGCACTAGTTCACACCAGCTGTGATAATACACTACTACAATATGGGTGGCCTATAAACAACAGAAATCTGTTTTTCACAGTTCTGGAAGTTGGAAGTCCAAGACCAGGGTGTCAGCAGGGTTGGGTTCTGCTGCAGGGTCTCATCTGGTCCAGAAACCGCCCACATCTCGGTTCCTCACAAGGTGAAAGGGGTGAAACTTCTCTGTGTGTTGTCTTTTATAGAAACACCTACTCCCACTCCTGAGGGCACTACCCTCATGACCTCATCACCTCTCAGAGGATTTCCTTCCTAACACCATCACACTGGGTGTAACATTTCAACATATGAATTTGGGTGGGGTACATGCACACTCAGATCATCACAGTGTCTAAGCAAGAGACTTCTGTTTGACTTAATTCTGAGTGTTTCCCTCCCCCTTGTCTTCTCCTTCCGTACAAATGAGGTAGCCACCTGACTGGTTTTTACTTTCCCTGGTGCCCTGAGGATTATGTTTAACTGTGCTGCTTTATTTGTGGAAGGAGCATTCTTTTAGCTCGCACGAGTGGTGGTCTGGTCTCTGAACTGCCCATGTCCTTCGAAAATGCTTCAGTTGGAGTTAAGTGAGGTTGCTTATTCCAGAGCCTGAGGTGACATGTCCTGTGCCATCTTTTAATACTCATCTAGTTCCTCGGAATCTAGGGCACCCCGTGTCCAGTAGGGATAGGATAGGACTAGGGAGGACAAGACCTACTTCTACTGATGAGAAACCTAAAGCAGTACTTCCAGCCATGCAGAGTGAAGATGACAAATCCTCCCCATTAAAAATGATTGGAGAAAATTGTCCCAAACCACCATTTAAGGGCTCCAGAAACAGACAAAAGTGAACAACAAATTGAGAAACTTTAAAAGAAAATAAACAGTTATTTATAAAACACTGCTGACCTTGCGTAGGAACAATGGCTTCTCTGGCGCGCTTGCCTCGGGCTCTCCGCCCTTGCCCGGCAGTAGTGCTGTTGGGGCCGGTGGGGACATTGGCCGGTGGAAACTGGCAGCTTAGCCGCCACAGGAGACTGGCGTGGTCTCGATACAGAAGTAGAGGGCACTGACATTAAAGTTAGAAAATCGTTAGAACACAAGCAGGAAGAGCTTATAGCCTTGGCAGCCTGGTGGTGTGGCCAGACATTTCACAGGGAGACCTTGGAAGCAGATTCGCTTCGCTGTCCACATACCACTGGCTGACTGGGAGTTGTACATCCGCGGGTATTAGTGGAAAGTACAAGCTGGGGCAGACTTGAGACCTACCTGTCCATAAATATAGAGATGAACATAAATCTATATATATGTATTATCTTTACCGTTTGCAGTGTTCTTTATTTCTTCCTGTGAATTCAAGTTTTTGTCTGCCATATATAATTAGTTTCTTCTGAATGGTTGAAAAGACATTAAGAGTATACAAAACAATGATTGTAATGACATACTGCTGGCTGCATGCAGTATATGCTATTCGATTTTCTATGTAGCTGTCTTGCTCAGCAACAGTAGCACAAAGAAGGGAGAGGAAATGGAAATATATTGGAGCAAAGTTGCTCTATTTTAGAAGAATTAAATTAGTATTAACTTGAAGTAAATTCTAATAAGACAGATGTTATAATCCTTAGAGAAACCACTAAGGAACTAACTAAAAATATGGTTAAGAAGTGAATTGATTTGCACAGCATCACCTAGTCAGCTAGTGAGTGGAGATTTCTCAGTTTCTCTATATGTCAACTCAGAACATTAATATCAGCACACATCCTCACTCTAGGCTCTGATGTCCCACCTTAGATGCCTTAGCTCTTTAGAGTAAGCACCTAGTGTACTGCAAGATATTCTGGTCAAAGAAAATCAGACACACTTAGGTTATTCCTCTTAGGAAAGGACTTGACTGCTATTCCCTGAGGCTAAGGAGCTCAGTCACTTGAGGACCCCAAGGGTTTTCCATTTTCTTTCTGCACAGTGGAATTCAGGAGCTCTTGCTGTGTGTGCCAATAGGCTGACTGTAGCCCCCATCAATTCTTGAGGTTCCTGTTACTCAGAAGGTGAATTTTGCTGCTCTTCCCTCTGCCTCATACACCTACATTCCCTTTCCTCTCCCCATTGCCTCCCTCCTCACAAAGGTCTGCAAAGTGCTGTTTAGGTCCCAACATACCAAACTCTTCCTCAGCATCTTAGACTTTTCCACCAGCAGACTTGTACCTGGAAGTTACTATACTTCGGTTAGACGAAGTCTCTGATGCCAGAGGCCATGGCTTCCCATTCATTTTTATCTCTAGTCTTGAAAGTGTTTCTAAGACTTCCGTGTGCACAGTCATGGCCTGGGGAATTTGTGACGACACAGATTCTGATGAGTAGGTCTGAAGGAGAACCTACAAATTCAATGATCAGTAAAAAACAAAACATAATAAAAGCTCCAACCCTTTCCTGCATCCCTTCGGGCTGCCCTCCTTTTTCCCCTTCCCTTTAAAAAGCCCCCATCCCACTGGAAAATGGGGTGTTTATTTTTGGACACGAGTTCACCAAACCCCAAGTAATCGATAGCTTGAATAAAAACTTATCCTCTCAGTATCAGTCTCACCGTCTGTGATTGGCAGCTCGTGGTTATGGGTGGAAAGACCCCGCTGCAAACAGGGCGAGGAGGAGCCCGAGAGCCTCCATCGCTCAGGTGGCTCTAAGCTGATGCGGGGAGTCAGTAGAATAAAGACACAGCCTGCACAACAGTGAAGCGAAGAAGGAGAGGCTGAAAGGAGACACCAAGCCCTCCTTGCTGGAGAGCAATAGGACGCTCTGGTTAACTCCTTACTGTGGGAGGAGGCCAGGAAAGGGCTTGGAAGCAGGTCTGAAGATCAGAAAGCAAGCACAGAAAAGGAACAAATGTTCAGCTCACTGCCTTAGCCACAAGCTTGCCTGAAACAAGGCGAAACAATTGGTGAGGGATGATCACAGCAGCCCAAGTGCAGGTCAGCAGAGTGCTGCCTAGCCTGGTTTAAGCTACAGGAGTGCGGGAACACGATACAGAAGTAAAGGTCTTCCCTAAGGACTCTCCAGCAAAGGTAAAGTAAGCCAGTTGAGCAAGTGGAAAACTCCAATCCCTGGGTCCGTAAGACCCTCCCTGAGCTTAGTAAAGCGCAGCTTTCCTGCCCATGGAGATGTGTCTGTCTCTCTGTGCTTCTCCTACCAGCCTGCTCTGTGCTGTCATGGAGCCTTTCCTTGAATTCTTTCTGGACTGACTCCGTGTCTCAGGTGCACCGGTGCCCTGAGCCCACCCACAGCACAGACTGGAGCACAGCTGTGTTCTGACACCCTCCTTGGAGTTAACAGTGGCATGGCATGAGTTTGAAGGTGCCAAGAGATAAGAAATGAAAATTAGACTTTTAAACACTTACAAGAAAAGCATTGACCAGGATTATTGACTTCAGAATATAAATATTTTAAAAACCTCCAACACTACTATGCTTTGTCTGGGTGTGACTATAATTTCTGACTCCTTCTGTCTCTTCTTTAACAGAATTCAGCATTACACAGATTCATCTTGAAGCCCTTTCAAAGGAGCATATTGATTGAGATAACAAAAATCACTCATCCTGTTTATGCATACACCATCTGTTCCACCATCCATCCCATTATCTCTCCATTCATCCAGTAGTTAGTGGGGTCCACTATGTAGCACCTATGCTGTGAAAGATGTAGGTGTCAATGAGGTGGTTTTGCCCCCCAGAAATTTCACATGAAGTGCAGATGACAGTTCTTGGAATATGATCTCAAGAATACTATTAACATAAGCCCTAATGTTGTTTATAATACTGTTTAAGGACTTGACTGTAAACTTGAGTGATCTATCATCAGATCAGTCAGCGTTATAGATACTACTTTCAAAAATGTAAAAAGAAATCGTTTCAACTTGTCCAACTTCCTCCTGCCTATTTTCATGTTAAAAAAAATTCCACAGTCTATCCTCTTTAATTTCATAAACATGTGTCTTTTTTCTGTGACACAGGCAAAAATAAGAGGAATCAGCAGACGTGTCTTTAAGGAAGTAGTCGTTACCAACATAGAGGGCAGTGTTTGTTGATTTATTTGCATCAAGAACTTTGAAGAGACTGCAAAATCTCTGCTGCGCTCCACTTTGGAGTAAAGAGTAGAATTGCAGAACTCTGGAAGGAAATTTAAAGTACGAGTTACCCATTTCCTTCTTTCCCAGGTTGATTTAAATCAAACAGCCTATTTAAGTTACATCCAGAATTCTTGCTTTCAGCCTCTCCTCTAAATGACCTCACTCATACATGGATTATAAAGAAACAAAGCAAAGGAACAGCCTAAACAAAGCCAACCCTTGGACAGTAACAACAAAACTGAGATTATCAGTAGGAAATGGGGGTGGGGACCTGTGGTGGTGGATGTAATGGACAATGGTGAAGAACTTTTGGTCATTTGGTTGCGGGCAGGATGTGTTGGTATGTATTTGAAGAATAGGGAACCTGCACATATAGGTTTATCTTATTTTGTAAATCAAAGTTACTTCAATAAATATTAAATAAAAAAATTTACAACAATATGAATACATATTCTTAATATATATATATTTATTTTAAGTAATTGTTTTTATTTGTTTAATTAATTTTTTATTGTAGTAACGTTGATTTTACACATTAAAATAAACTCATATATGTAGGTTCCCCATATGTGCAGTTTCCTTATTCCTAAGATGTATGTCAACACCCCTGCATTCAGACATATTTGATGATGATTTAATGTTTTCTGACTTATTAATACCACCACCCATAGGCCAGTCTCCCTATCATTTTTATCTTCCTTTCCTTCATAGCCACATTTCCAGCTATTAAAGTTTAGGCAAATTGGAAGTACTGAGCTCAGCATGTGACCTCAGAGGGACAGACAAGGTGTAAACATACAGTAAAGCATTCAGTGAGGCATAAGAGAAGACTACAACACTCACTGAGAGATAGTCACTCATTCTTGTCCCTTGCTTTGCCTGGCAGTTCCCTTCTCATGCATCCACCCCTCTTCCCATGGCCAACCCTGTTCCCTGAGTTGCTTCCCTAATTCCCTGCCATAGGGAGAAGACTTGTGAGTTAGAGTTGTCAGGTTCCAGTACAACGAATTAATATGTTGGCTAACTGCTAAGGCTACTATCTATTGAAATGCATAAATCTTTCTTTTGTACTCCTCACTGCAGAATAAGGAGATTCTCATGACTCTGTTGGCTAACCGTATCTTAACTGCTTTCCTGCCTGGGTCCCACCAAAGTGTTAAGACATCAAGATGGAAACTTGGGTCAAGCGGCCTTAAGCAACTTTTTAAAGGGTGTTAAAGCCCAACAATATCACCTTATGCAGGAGAAATACAGAGAAAATCACACCGCTGTGCACCATAGTCATAAATTAAGCCAAAAATAAAGAGAAGATACTAGAATAATCCAGAGAACATTAAAGGAAACAGCAATAAGAATGACAACTGACAGTCAAGTCTTAGCTTCAGTCTCATGATCTCATTTCAGCGTAGCTTCTAGAACGACTCTATTGCAATATAGTCTAATAAACTTGCTTGCTGACACACAGTGAAACGTTAACATCTCTGAATGGATTATGATGCAAATCTGTCTCGCCTACTATCTGCCTTTTCTGAAAGCTGACATTATATCATTGATACTTGATCTTTTTGTGTCAAGACAGTGTTCCCTTTTATTAAACAAATTTTCCTATCATGATAATTGTATTGACTTCACATTAATAAGTAATACTTACCTAACTTTGTAATTTACTACTGAGAGCACGGTTACTCATAGAAAAAGTAATCATATGAAGACCTTTATTTTACTATTTAACTTTAAATGCTATTATTTTAATTTAAATATTACTATAGGCAATGAGTTCCCATGGCTCACAATTTGGAGGCTCAAAATGAGATGCAATAAAAATTCTCCCTTTGGTTATTACCAACCACCCACACTGTAACCCTCCCCCGAGGTCACAATGTTACCTGTTTTTGTGTGTGTGTGTGTGTGCCTGTATAACTCCAAAGATATACTATGCATTTAGCAATATATAGATGCATTCCCTCTCTCTCTCTTCTCTCTCTGTTTTAACAAAAATGGGAGCACTTTTCTGTACCGCTTTCTAAAATAAAAATTAATAGTACTTTCTTGATGATCATTCCATAGCATTATACAAAGAGCCTTCTCAATTGTATTAAAACAGATATACATTCATTATTTTATTCCAGAAATGACTGGTTTACTCATTCTTTGTTGTTCAACAGAAAGCAAGGTTAATAAACTTATTTGCTGACATACAGTAAAAAAGTGTCAAGGCTCAGACTAGGACACAAATCTTCGACTCCACTTCTATTGTTCATTTCTTAGACAAGTCTTCTGTGAAATTGTTCTGAAATTCAATGCTGGCTTTATAATGTGTCCATTTGGATGTTTGCATTTCGGTGACACTGTGGCCCTGGCCCAGTGTGTGACTAAATAAAGTTGCTGTATAAATGTTCATTGGCTAGAATAGGTTTGATTAATTTGTAACCTAGGAGGATGATTCGCTTTTTTTTTTTTATCATTAATCCCTTGTTTCCTAGGAGATAGAACCTTAGCATATGTGGTGACAGAAATGCTGGGCTTGGGTGCAAATAGAAAATATCCTGGCTCCAGCTAAGTGTAAATTGTTTAGCAAGCTGAAAAAATTATAGTTTTCCAGCTATTACACCAGTGAATCATCTAGCACCCCTCCTATCCCACAAGACCTCTGATCTGTGAGTTCTACTTTTCTTTAAACTCCAGTTTTGCTGTCTCATCATTTCTACTTTTATTGAACATAAAAGGGTGATGTGGGTAAATTGTGCATTTCTTATTAACTCTCTTCTCAAGGAATCCGAACAACATGCTTGTTTTCTTAGAAAATGATTATAGAAATTCATTTAGTTGTATGTTTGTGCAGGTGTCTGCTAAGAGAGGTGATACTCTCCTGTTGGGTAGAAGATATGTTCCCACGTGAAGAAGCCCAAGCCCATGGTTCTAAAGATCTTCTATCACTTGGTGTTTTGCATATGATGATTAAGGGAAGGAAAACTTAGGCTACACATTTTAGGTAGGTTCTTGGCTTTAGCAAATTTTTATCCCAGCAGTTCTTACTGTTAATCGAGGTATATGGTATATACATAAGAAGATGAGGTAGAGCTTTTAATACCCTATTTGAATCTTGGGTTATCTAATTTCTAAGTAGTTGAGAATTTTCTGATACATTTTTTATTATTAATTTATAACTTAATCCCAAAGGATCTACAAGAGTAATTTTCATATAAAATTAGGTGAGTTTTGATTTATGACCTAGCTTATGGACAATTTTGATAATACTCACAACATTAGGAGCTAGATATGGTCACTGCCTGCTTATGGATGAGGAAACTAGCCCAAGAGAGGTTACAGAAACTCACTCAAGTCTAAGTTTAAATTTGAATGCAGGTATCCTGGCTCTTTGCTCATTTCTTAACTATTATGCCTTAATACCTCCACCCACAGAAAAGAGAAAAGGATGACTTAAAAACAATTCCATAGCTGAGATTTTATGATATTTGCTTTTATGCTATTCGCACAGATGAAACAGGATGGACTTGTTTCAAGCATCCTAGAGAGAGAGCTGGGCACATACAGACATATTGATGGAGGGGTAGGTTCCTGTGAGACCCTGTCCATTGGGTCAAGGATCGGCATGGGAAGGACCCCTAGGTAGCAATGCTCTGGGCAAAGGAGGTGAAAAGAAGCCATCTTTTCAAGGGAAAACAAACTGTTAGCGTCTTTTTTTAATGTATTGTCTTCTAACTTACAAAGCTGAAGTTAAGAAAAAAGTAAGAGGAAGCAAATGGAGAGAAAAAGAAGCAAGCAGATCCTCAGTGGTACATTCCTTAGTCTATCTCTTCACTTCTTCCTTGTTTCCTTGAGCAAGGATTCTCCAGTGGAGTGTAATTTCCTTCATAGGGCATCATCAATTTACCCTGCTTTAAAACAAATCCTTCCCCATCCTCTGTCACTGCCTCATTGGTGATGTGAGTAAATACTAATTTACTGAATTTTTCATTTCCAGTTCAGCTCTTCCAGGGCTAAATGTTCATGCATTTTTGTGATGGAACTAAAGAGAAAAGCTATCTCTAAAATCTGACCAAATATTTGTCTGAAACAAAAATGTGATGCACCTTCATTCTTTTCCTCTCTCTTCCATACCCCCATCTCATATCCAGCCAGGCCTGGAATCTTCTCCAAGGGTTGGGGAGGGGGGATGGATTTTCTTTGGGAAGTCAGCAAGCCCCATTACTAAGTATGCTGACTAATGTTTGAGCAGCTCTCATGACGTCTGTGACAATCCCTTCCTCAGAGGCTTGAGAAGCACATGAGTTGTGTTACATTGATACACACTAAATTACTGCATCTCTACAGAATCAAAGAGAAAGGGACTTTCAACGGCAGAACCACCAAAAAGCCAAGGAACTGACATATGACTTTCCACAGTAACGCCAGAGCAGGGACTAGATATTCCTGGGTTATTGGCAGTCATTGAGTACTGCTCTATTATTAACATGGCAAAAATACTACCAATGACAGTTTGAATATTACTATGGGACAAGCACTGAATGCTTTACATGTATTTACTCATCTAATAGAAAAACTTTCAGAGTTGGGCACTATCATTAAGACAATTTGTCCCTCTCCCCAAAAAGAAATGAAATAATACAGATAAAGCAGTCTACTTTGACCATGACATACCTATTCCCTCTGAAGTTCCAGGTGTTTCTCTTTGCATTTACACAGAGGCATTCGATGGCCAGTTAAACTTAACCTAGTTTTTCTCATTATAAATAGTATAGCATTGACTGCAACTTCATCTATTTTCCTGTGTACTTACAAGTCCTTTTCCAGGAAATGAAATTGCTGGGTGGGAGTGAATATACATTTAAAAGACTTATTAGATACTCCAAATTGTCCTCCAGAAATACTCTTTCAATTAATTTCTTCACCAACAGTGTACAAGAATTTGCTACTTTTCTTATTTCTCAAAAAAAACCCCAAATGGTTACCAGTCTTCTTAGATTTTGTGCCAATCTCATATGCAAAATATGATGTCCTATATTTTATTTTAGTTTGCTATCTTTAATTATTTATGAGCTATGCATCTTTTCATATTGGCTATTTGTCTTTCTTCTGTGAATTACCTCATTGTATATTTTTTATTAAGGGCTGTCTTTTGTTGATAGTTTAGTCTACCATCTTCTAGATTTATTTGATCCCTAAGATTTTGAGCTCACAATAAGCTATTCTTTGCAAAATGACAACTTTTTGTCTAATTGGCTCTTGATTATTGTAGAAAATATTTGTTTTTACAGAGAGCCTTCGTTGATTGCATGTGCCAGATTTAAATGTGTCTGAAAAACAATCTCTACTTAAGTTTCTCCAAGCTCTCACTTTCATTTTTTTTTTTTTTTTTTTTTTTTAAGGAAAGGTACAGGCAGGCAGGAAGGCAAGTAGGCAGGCAGTGAGAAAAGAGAGGAGGAAGAAACATTCGTTTATTTTATTTGGTTTTATTTCATGTTCATCTTGGTTATTTCCCCAGCCCTGGGTCGCAAACCTCGCTCCAAGGGATGTACATGGACTACGCATGTCTGGTGGCCTTATCTGCCAGGCCACCACGGGGTGCCTGAGCTCTCTTTTTGATAAAACCTCACTGCCATTGGGCTCTGCCGTCACTCATCTGAGCTCAGTTTTAGCAAGAATTCCTCCACTCTCAATATCTGGTCAAATTCCTGTGTGTTGTTTTACCCACAGAACTTGCTGAAAATCCACCACCTCTAAGGTGCTGGGAAAACTGTTCAAAGAAAGGTAACTCGCTGGAGACACTCTTCTATGAAACCACTGAACGTTGACAGCCACGGTGCATGGGAGTTTGGTGTTGGAGAAGCTGCAAGCTTTGCAGGAGCAGGACCCCAGGAAACTGTGTGCTATAGGAGTCAAACTCTGGAAAGAAAGCAAGAGCATCATGATGGAAAAGTCCAGTGCACTGTCAAAGCCTGTTGAAGAATCACCCCAGAAACCAGGGACCAAGTTCTTTTCCTCTTGAAATGTCTCTCTAGTGCCCTTTACTGATAAAGCTTCAGTACCAGCTATCAAAGAAAAAATATTAAAAATATTAAAAATTAAATTAAATTAAATTAAACAATATTAAACAATTTCACAGAACAGACAAAAAGTGTCCTTTTGGAGCTGAGAGGCAAAACACTGGCAGTGGACACACATGCCCTTGCCAAAATTTTCACCCTGACTTTGATGAGCCCTCACAGTGCTGAAACACAGCTGACTAAGCATGAATAAGTTATGTTCTGGAAAGCATTCTGAACATGATGGTGAGATTGAGTTAGTTTCTTCTCGAATGCTTACTGACTCAGTCAGTCTGCAATAGTAAAATTTGTTAAAGGCCAGACTCTTTATGTACTTTTCCTTATTTAATACTCAAAACAGTTATATAAACTATGCATTATTACCT
Organism: Solenodon paradoxus; assembly: GCA_004363575.1. NCBI lineage: Eukaryota > Metazoa > Chordata > Mammalia > Eulipotyphla > Solenodontidae > Solenodon > Solenodon paradoxus. The sequence continues at coordinate 146,133 of RJWH01002409.1, forward strand.
GCTTTTGATGTGTCATTGAGATCAGAGAGACTTCTCTGCCTACTATGATACAGAAAATGAAAGAGCCGTGTCTGAACCCTGCACAACTTTCACTCTAATACTCCTGCTTACTAGTTCCACCAGCTCTTTCTCCATGATTCTAGGAGATGTAAGGCTTGAGCTTTTGCTTAGTGTGGTCTTAATTTTGTTCAAATGATTTAATATCTCTGCACCTTAGACTCCTCGTCTGTAAGTGGGAGACATGACTCAGTAGGACTAGGAGCAGATGTCTACTGAGACTCCAGTCCAGTGATTGTGGCTGCCAAGAACTCAGTGTTGATAGCACTTTTATGTGGTGCTCGGGCCCTCAAAGAGCACGGTGATTATCTTGTGATGACTCCACAGGTAAGGGTTGACTGTGACTTAGACTATCTGTAAAGTTCCTTCTCTAAGTGCTGATAATCAAGAGTCCTTTTTAACATACTATGCCCGGCACCAATTTAATGCTTCCTGGGAATTCTCTATGACCAGAACCATGCCGTGCATTACTTAATCTTCCCCACATGATTTATTTGCACATCTTGTGTTCTTAACAAACCAAAGGATATGAAACAGTCTTTTACTTCTTTGCAGTCCTCACAGTGAGCCTAGGATAAGGTTAAGTACACTTAGAAACACTTCAGTTTAACAGTAAGTGTTTCCAAGTGTAAATTGTTATCTCACATGATGAATCCATTTCTATCAGGCATAATTAATCCTATCACAATGCTGAGGAGCTAATGTAATGCAGCTACATGCTGACATTTGTCTTTACTGATTAACACTTAGAACACCTTTGCAGAGTACAACATTTGCATTTAAAGATAAAAAGTTTTTACTGTGTGTGTATAAGAAGCCAATGAATAAATCGCTTAGCAAAGAGAAAAGGGACAAAGGTGAGAGAACTTGGCCTGATGCTTTAGTCCCAGGGGAGATTTGCTTTCTTTGACTGAACACAGATGATGATGAGCCACTCTGAAAAAACAAAGAAAATCCCACTGTAAGCTGCTGGTGGCCCATTGTTAATGGATAAATAGTGTGAGAAATCTCTAATTTACCAGTTTAATTTGTGAGGGTGCATACACATGTGTGGCGACACTGCCCAGGCAGCCTGCTGCAGCAAATGACCCGTGTCGCTGTGTCCTTGTGCATTGGTAGCAAGAACCCTGGTATCTGGGCTGCCCTGCAGGCTGTCAATGCCTGTCTCACTCAACCTCAGAGCCCAGTTTAAGTACCAGTTCTTCAACGCACTCTTTGTTTTCCTAGTTAGGGGTAAGATGTTTCTCTTCTGAACTCCCTGCCCCAGTAGTTGGATCTCAGTTGTAGTACTTTAGACACTGAATTAGTGGGACTTGCAAAATAACCACTTTTCTATTAGGCTGTGAAAGCAATACCTTAAGGCCAAAGAACACATGCTGTTGATGTCTGTGTATCTCCCAGTGCGGCCTGTCTCATGTGCCATGTGCACAAGCTTTGCTCACTGTCTGCACAGAGAGACCGTCCATCAGGATGCCAGTGTGCACTCCTGGTCTTGATTTGAGGCCTCTGGGAGAGCTGAACATAGGGATTTAGGGCTTTCGAGCGGCTCTAAGATAAAGATTGGTGAGCCTTGGTCATAGAGACAGGAAGTGAAGTCAAAGAGTGAATGAGATCACTCAGGGAGGCGGTGAGGATTAATAAGAAGGGAAGAAAGCTGAGGACCAAGTCCTTGACAAACTGGAGAAGGAGAAAGAGAGAGACAGAGGGAAGGAGAGAGGGAAGGGGGCTCCAGACAAGGAGTCACTGGGGTGCAGAGGGAGAATCAGGAGAGACTGGAATCATTGGAGTTAGGAAGGAGTAGTGAAATATCAGCATTCAGGGATCACATAAGAAAATAAGATAATGTGTAATATGTGTCCTTTGGATTTGATAACAGAAAAGACATGATGACTTTTGCCACAACAGATTCTGTGAAGTGGTGACAAAGGTGACTGTTTGTTGTTGCCGGGATGGTGAGGGCTCCTGGGATGTGGCACTCCAGAATCAAAACCAGTAGAGTTCTGGGCAAACCAGGGTGCTTTTTTCACTCTAGGTGAAAAAAGCAAACTCCAGGGCTAACGAGTGACTATGAGCAAAGAAAGAACAATAGGAAGTAGAAAATCTTTTAATTGCTTGAGAAACTTAGGAAGGTGATCTAGTTTGGATAAATGACCTAAGTCTGAGAAAAACATGTACCATATGATCTCACTTACATGTATAATTTTTTAAATTTCCAGCATGCCCTGGTGGAGCAGCAGTTGGGTCAATCGCCTCCGAAGGATCACAGGCCACATACCCCTGGGTTAGACTCCCAGGTCCAGAAGGAAACAATCTGTGTGAACAACTGAATAAAAATAAAAAAGTGCTGCTTCCTCCTCCCTATTCCTGCCTGCCTGCCTACTCACTCTCATTCCTGCCTGCACCTTTCCTTTAATAATTTTTTCCCCAAATTCATAGAAATGGAAATCAGACTTGCGACTACCCCAGGTGGTGGTAGTAGTGGGGAGGGGATTGTAGGAAGGGGGTTAAAAGGCACAAACTTCAAGTAATGACTCAAGTCCTGGGGGTGTCATGTACAACATGGTGACCAGAGCCAGCACTGTTGTATGGTGTATATGAAAGCTTAAGGGAGTAGATCCTAAGAGTGCTCATCACAAGGGAAAAATCTATTTTTCTTTCTGTATCTATATGAGGTGCTATCTGTGAACTCAACATGTAATTTCATGATCTCTGTAAGTCGAATTATTATGCTGTACCCCTGAAACCTATACAATGCTGTATGTCAATTATATCTGAATAAAATGGTGGGGCAGGGGGTGCAACTTTGGCTGGAGAATAGTGCTTCAGAGGTCTTCAGACCGTAGGAGGCAGAGGTCAAGTGAGATACTTAGAGAGGAAAATTCAGGATGGGTAGGATCCTGGATAAAGCAACCTGGAGGGCTAGGAGGGATAGAGAACATTCCACCTGACTGTAGCAGTCACAACTTTGCTGCCTACGTCATTCCTCAAATGACAGAGCTGCAACAGCACCGGGCGCACGCTCCTAATATCCAGCTAACACAGCGAAGCCAGTATGCACTGGTCCTGAGGGAAGTCAGTGGATGCATCAGGCCTCCACACACACGAGTAACTGAGAACTTTCAGAGTGAATGTAAGAAAGCATGTAGTGGAGGGGCCAGGGAGGCGCAGGTGATTGGGGGGCACCCTGTTGTCTGAGGATGGTGTCCCCTTAAGTTCTTTATGATTCCTCACTCGGGACTTAAAAATAATCAGTATGAGACTCTGCTTAGGAACAGAAGAACAGTGAATTCAGAAGGTCAGTGCTTTGTTTTGGCTTCTTCAGAACTGAAGGGCATGTTGGGAAGAGAGCCTGGCCCAGTGTCCCACTGTCCCGAGTGCCTGTGGCCCAGGAGCATGGCCGCAGAAGGGGCTGACCAGTACCCTGGCTGCTCCCGGCCACTGACTTCATTTCCTCTCACTTTCGGCCATTTATATTGGTATTTGCATTCTTTAGCATTATTTGTGTTAGTATATGTTTGGCTGCAAGAAAATTTTACAGAAAACTCTGAAGGGCTTCAGCTATAGGGAAATTTAGGTGGCACTTAGGTTGATTAATCCAGATTTCAACAACCTCAGTTTCCTTTGAACTTTCTGTTCATTCATCTTCGACCACCCTGTGTTTTACAAGATGACTTGTTACCATAAGAAGGTTTAATGGAAGGAGAGGGACTATTTCCACTTCTGTTTCTCTCTTTCAACTTTATTTAAAATTTTTAACTGAAGGAACAGTGCATCACAGCGTGGTGTAGACGTAAGGTGAGCCTCATTGCAAATCCACATCAGTATACACTGCAGTATATACAGCATGTAACACAGTAAGTTTACCCTCAACGGTTCAATTCTACCTGATACCATACATGTTACCCTTTTCCTTTGACCCCTTTTTCTCTCCCTGTTCCTCCTTTCTCGTATCCACTAATTTTATTCTGTAGACTGAAAGTTTATTTTTGTTTGATGTAGTTCATTTGGTTGTTTGGTTTCTCTTTATACCACATGTGAGTGAAATCATATGATGTTTGGGAAATTATGCTTTATGAGATAAGTCAAAGGTGAAAGTCAACTTTATTTTTTGAGCAGTTTTAGTTTCCCAGCACGTGAGTGAAAGTTTTCCATATAGCTGCCCCCGACCCCTTCGCCGGCTTGCCTCGCTATCATCATCCAAATTCAGAGCGATGTGTTTGTTACAATCGATGAATCAAACTTGACACATCCTTATCATTTACAGGCCATAGTTTACATTAAGTTCACACTTGGTGTTTTATATTCTATTGTGATATAAGTATAATGACATGTATCTACCATAATAGTACCACACAGGATAGTCTCACTGCTCTACAAATTCCCACTGCTCTGTCTGTTAATCTCTGCCTTCTCCCCAACCCCTGGAAACAACTAATCATTTTATTGTCATTGTTTTGTCTCTTCCATAATGTCTTATGACTGAAATCATACAGTATGTAGCATTTTCAGATATGTTTCTCTTTTTAAGAGCAAGATGATATGCTTGACCATATACTTTCAGCAGAGCTCCACTCATATCTGAAGAGTTAGAACCCAGTTTCATGGCTTCCCCTAAGTAAATTCGTCTCTGCTGCAGCGTTGCCTCTCAGCAAAGTCCCTCCCTGACTCTTTAACACAGCACCTTCTGTGATTTGCTTTGAACCCTCATTCTGCTTCATTTTTATTTCAAGCACTTATTTTCATATGGTACATTATATATTTGTATTGGTTTGTTGTTTATCACCCTCTAGACTGAGGGAAGTGATTGTGTTTTGCTCGCTGTGGATTCCTTAGAACGTAGAACAGTGCCTGACACATAGCGGGCACTAACCAAATACATGTCGCGAGGGAAATGGGAAGATCAAGACTGACTTAAACTAATCAGGATTTGCCTGTGAGCATGCAAGAAAGGCATGAAACACCAGAGGAAAATATGATCCCTGTTTTCCAGGAGATGGGAGAATGACTGATGTGGGGAAAATCATCTTTGTGAGTCAGGATGTGTTTGCCTGTGTTTGGAGCTCTGCTTCTAAATAGCCCGTGGCCTCTATCTCCACAGTGTTTAAAATAACTCTTGTCCTGCATGGACCAACCTGTGCAAGCTCTCCCTCTAAGTGTCTGATCCATGAAGGTGCCACTGAATTTTTTTTTTCTCGTCAAATTTGGGATCTTTTCCAGGCTGTCATGAGATTGAAAATCAAGAAGCAAGGTAATAATTTGGACCTACCTCATGAGTATGTCCTGTTTGATCTTGCAAAAGCAGTGAATATACTTTCCTGCTTGAATTTTCTGTACTAAAGCACCTGTTCAAATGGGAGAGTATGCTGAGTTATTAGCGTTATCATCAATGGCAAAAATAATGATTATTATTCCATATACTGGTTTATGACTATACAGTTGTCAGCTTTCATCTCATTTGTTGATTGTAACACTTGGTAATCAGGTAATCAGGGCAAGTTATGTTTTGCTTTTCCCATTTAAAGATGAAGAAACTGAGACTCTCCTTCCCTCTCTCTTAAGTTGTCTACACCGTGAATGAGTGATAGAACTTGAATTTGAACTCAGGCTTCCTGATATTATTTCTGACACTATTTCTTGCAAGGCTGGTTTAGTCCATTCTTTCCACAATACTCATACTGATGATTGCTCCTTCTCTGGCCCATGCTACACACTGAGCTTATTTATTTTATTCTGAGTTTGGATTGAATTTGGCAGACATTTAGCAAGCTTTTGCCAATCTCAACTCCAAGGAAGGAAATTCTTTCCAGTGCTTGAAGTATTTACCCAAAATAGGACACCCAGTTCAGTAAGTGTTTTTTAAGCCCTTACTCTGTGCTAAAACCTGGGCTAGCTTCTGCGGACATACAAGATTGGTAGATAGTTTGACACGGGATCACCTTTGACATCTTCCCCCAACTCTGGGCTGCCATAGTGCTTTCTTCTGCTGTGCCTTATCAGCTCTTTTCCTTCAGGCCTCTGGAGAGAGCTTCCTTGGCTCCTCTCTAAAACTAAGGACCCCTACATCTCAACTGGTTTCTCTGCTTCACTGTTCCTCACTTTACTGCCCAAATTATAACAATTATTTACCTGGTTATTGTTATCACCAGTAGAATGTGAGCTCATTGTTACAGACTTGCTCTTAGAACAATCCATTTGTCTAATGGACAAATATATTCAAACTCTACCCTCTGGTACACTCACTTTAGGGAATGATTTGGCACTGCCTTGCACAAATGAGGATATGACTGGTCATATGACTACCCAAAATAAATATTTCATTTCTCACTCAGGCGTGCCCAGATCTTCTCTGAGCAGTGGAATATACCTAGAAATATAGGATGGCATATCCAGGAACCTTCCTAAATAGACAGGTGATGTGTGATTTGCATCTTTTTCATTTTTCTGTCACCTCACTGGCTGGAATATAGCGCACTATCGTCTTGCATTGTGAGAGCCACATCTGAGAAATGGCAACTCTGTGAGAGAGAAGGGGCCTGAGTCTCTTGGGATTTAGGAGACGAGAGCTGTTCTACTAGCCACGTACCACTTCTGTCCAAATGTTCACTTAAGTAAGAGAGAAATACATTCTGTCTGTTTAACCCATTGTTATTTTGGGTTTCTGTCACTCATGAATGAACATAAACCTAATTGAGTCAATACCCAGAGATATTTTTGCACACATACATGCATATCCATATATTGGATGGGAACACATGGCTCATTATAGAAACAACTTGGAGATGTCCAAGTCCATCAAAAATTGAATGGATTTTTTTCCCTGTAAAGTCATAAAAGATACTTTATAGTAATGAAAGTGAAGGACAGCTATGCACATTAATATGGATGACTCTCTTAAATATATTATTAGGGGAAATAAAATGACTCACAGAAGAATACATATAGTATAATATTGAACTATGATATAAAGTTCAAAAATGTGCAAAATATTTTAGGGATACTGTATATACATAGGAAGCACAACTTGAAGAGAAAAAGGAAATTATTAGCACAATTTAGGAGGGTGAGCATTTTTGAGTGGAGATGAGAAAGTACGTCAGGCTGGGGCCCACAGAAGACTTCAAGGTATTGGACTTTCCATGAAACTCTGGGAGCGTCCATGTGCATTTCCTTATTATTCTGTAAACAAGACAGATATGTATATATACTCTTTTACACTTAGGATATGTTGCTTAATTTAATGTTGCCCTTTATTAGCACCTGTTGTTTATTGAGTGTTCACTTTTCCTCTGTTATAAGTCTTAAAACATAGGAAAACCATTAAAGATTGAAGCAATATAATCGCAGTAAATATTCAATACACTGGTCAATGGTGACTAATCATTCAGCATGAACTTACTGTAAAGCGCAAAGTTTAAATTTAGTACAAATTTGTACTACAGGAAAAGTCTGAAAAGCAAATGGGCATCTATGTAAAGTGAGTTACCTTAGTCATTTGATTTCTATCAACTACAACTTAATAAAATAAATAAAAAATTTCCTTAACTAAATCCCTTCTTAATAGAAAAAAAAAACTTTACTAATTCAATAAATATTTATTTAAGTGTTCAGGGTGTGTTATTACACTGAAGACACCTGCGGAACAATGTAAGCATGGTACAAATAATCTGATGTGCTAACTCTGGTGTCACGAGCATAATAACCATGAGCAATAGTTACACTGGTATTAATACTGCTTTTGTATATATTTAGCCTGAAAGTCTTAAAGTTCTGAAGAAGTTTGATGCTAATATCTGCAGGCAGTTTTCCCACTTTGAAGTGTTCATCTCTATAAATAGTATGTCATATTAAACTTACTTAGTTTTATAAAATCAGAACTCCCAGAATTTTAGTGGTTTTAAACAAGAGCCAATTTTTTGTTCATATCCATTCTGCTTTGTGTCTACATTGCTTTTCAGTGTATATTCTCCGTGTTTAGACTCAGCATTGCAGGCATTTTGATGTCGACTAGCTCCCACAATCATGATTCTAGGGGAACTGAAGCCTGAGAGCCTTCAGACACATTTTGTGGGCTCACACAGGTTATATGGCTCCTTCTAATTTTAAGAGGATGGGAGAAGAGCAATTCTCCTGTGGATTAGGAAGAAGGAGGTGCCAGGTCCTGGTGAATAATGTAGTCTAAGGAAGACATTATAAAGTCTTCTCTTGTACCAACACCCTCTTTTTAAGCTCCAAGCAATCTACAAAGAATTTACTATTGTTTCATTTCTCCGGGTGAGAAAGTACATCTTGTTTGCCCAAGGTAACTTTGCTATAAGGAGTAGTGAAAGAATTCAAGTCCTCTGCTCGGCAACAGTAATGTTTTATTGTCCCTTTCACATCTCACATAGAGCAGTGAATCATGGACATAATTCATGTTCTCTTTTAAGCTCTCACATTATCACAATAAGAGTCATACATCGTATTCCTGGAGACAGATGTTCATTATTCAGAGTAATCATTGTAGCTCTGATCAGCTTTATGATAAATATCGTACATTTCACTGTTGGGAGGGACATCTTTTAATTGGTTTATCAGCGCTATGCTCCCCATTGCTTAAAAAAAATTTTGGCATTAAATTTTTTTTTTAAATTTAGTTGTTCACAATGGATGTCTCCCCTCTGGACCCAGGGCCCAAACTCAAGGGTATGTGGCCTGTTCTCCTTAAGAGGTGACACCCATGACACTTTCCCTCTTAGTTCAACTATTCTCCGGTGGAAAACCTTTAGTCATTATGGTAGACTAAATGTCCCCCCAAAAGATCAATCCTTTAATCTTTGTGGACCCCAAAATATCTTATTTAATGGAAAAAGGAACTTTGCAAATATGATTAAGAGTCTTGATTTGGGAGATTATCCTGGACTTTCTGGTTAGGGCCTATGCGTGTGACAAGTGTCATAAAGAGGGAGACAGGAGCACCACAGACAGAAAAAGGAGATGTAATGACAGTGGCAGAGGTTCGAGGGATTCATCTGAGAGTTGGAGGAAGGAGTCATGAGTCAAGAAGTGCAGGCAGCCTCTGGAAGCTGGAAACGCCAAGGAAATAGTTTCTCTGGAGACCGCAGAAGGAATGCAGTCCTATTAACAAAATGTGATTTTATTTCCATAAGACTTATTTCAGACTCCAAACCCTCTTGTACTGTCAGAAATTTGGAATTTTTTAGCCACCAAGTTGGTGGTACTTAGATACAGCAGCAATAAGAAACTAATACTGTAGGCAAAGAGAAATACAGCATCCTGGGGTTATGCCTCCTCACACACCCTCCCTAGGGCATCTCTTAGTCCTTCTCCCTATACAGTCTCTTCTAAAACTTCCCTAGTGTTTTCCTTCTATTACCAACAATTTCTCTCCTCTACCTCTTATCACCTCTTAGAACAGAGAACATGGAGGTAAATATTTTTGACTCCTGTTAGAAATAACTGTAAGATGCCTCCTCTAAACAATTTTAGGAGAAGATACGGTGTGATTTTTAAATCAGAGGAAGAAGCAAGATAGAAAAGAAGTACATGGGCTTGGTGATTAGAGAGATCTGAGCTTGAACTGAGCACAACCAGGTAATAGTCGCTGTGCACTGAATGTTTGTCTCTTCCAGATTCATACAGTGAAGTCCTAACCTCCAATGTGGGTTAGTTAAATCATGAGAAAATAAATGTTCTTCTTTATAAAGAGGAAGGATATTCGACCATATGTAATTGTGGCCTTTTTTAGATCCTAATTTGAATAATACAAGCATTAAAAAAAAGACAGTTGGGGTGTATGAAAACACCCTGATTTTATATTTTGGTTGACATAATGGTATTTTGGCTATTTTTAAAGAGCTATATATTCAAGTACCTAGACATGAAATGACATGTTATCTGGGATTTGCTTTAAAATAGTTCCACAAGAGAAGAGAGTGGGAAAAGATGAAACAGCACGACAATGCCTTGATAATTATTGAATTATTTTACTTTGGGTATGTTTTTAAACATTTTTTTTTTTTAAGTAAGAAAATGAAACAAACAAACAAAAAAAAACCCCAACTAGTTCAGCTCCATCAATGGGGAGATTCTGACTGAAAGGTAGAGGAAAGAAAGAAAGGCGCTGTTTTCTTTGAAAGTTCTAGGTCTTTGCAGAGCTCAGGAAGGGCAGGTAAAATCAATACCTGTGTCTTTATGACAACATCTCTTTCCAAATGCCTCTCTGGGGACTCAGGCTCTTCTTTCAGACTGCAGTAGCACTGACATTTCAGAAAGGAAAAATAGCCTCACAAAATACTTAGCATGCTGGGCTTATTGCTGCCACAGTAAGACAGAATCAGGAAAATTCTGGCTTGGCCTGGGCCTCTTTTCTCTGGGAAATGTTTTTCCTGTTTTTTTTCCTTTAGAATCTGGACATTATCTAAAATTCAGAAGAACAATTCATCAGAGGGAAAAATTGACCCATAGAAAGTCATGGCTGCTGAGTTTTTCTTCCAAAAAAAGATAGGTGAACATAGAATTTTTTTGTTCCTGGGCTGCTCTGTGCTGTTTCACTCTCAACCTGGGTGACAAGATCACTTTTGTTGTCATTCTATCTGTTTTCTGGATGCTGTGAAGTTGCAGGGCACGCACAGCTAAGAGGTAACAATTTCCATACTGAAAAGGTCACCTGTAAGTGGCTCTCAGTCTCCGTGTCGTGGCTGATTTTCTCCTGATTGCAGTGTTGGTTTTCGAAAGAAATTAGAACCAAGAAGGATTACATTTTCTGTGTCACTAATAAAAATAGCTTTTCTCGCATGCAGTGCTACAGGGATAGTACTGTAAGAATGTTTATGGTGAATTAAGGGGATGCAGTTGCTCATGTATGAAAACCCATAGACAACCATGGGAACGTACACCCAGCAATGTACGACCGTTCGATTGATTTCAACCAGCACTTCTGGAAGATGTAGGGAGAGGTTATTTCCCCTACTCTTCTGAGTTCTCCTTGGGCTAGAGCAGCAGTTACATTAACATCAGACAGATTAGTAGAGGAAAAAAATAATACATTTAATTACATACATATGGGGAATCTACATAAATGTAACTTCTGGAGTAAATGGGACAAAACAAGGGCTTTTACTTTGAGCTAATGAATGTGATAACGGAACTCCAAGAGGAGAGTAAGGGGGAATCATATGACAAAGCTAGATGTTTGCTCTCCCATGTAGATAGCTTTCACCAGCAGAAAGGGAATTTCTGGAGATAACCCTAAATCTGTTCATATCCCCAATCTTCATTCTTCTAAGTAGTTAAGGTAGTGGTAATAGTTTCTCTTGACATTGTAGGGACTCTATTGACCTCAGCTTGAAGATGCACATGCCAAAGTAGCATGTCTTGGAAGACCCATTCTGAATATCTTAGGGAGGCTTATTTATGGGATGTCTATCCTTCAAAAACCAATGTGTGCAGAAAATTACCCCAAACATCAAGGGGACTGATCTGGTCCTTGCACTCAGGGAGATGAATGTTTGGTCTTATTCTTTGAAAGTTAATGTCATGAATGTTGTAAAATTCTAGTTCACTTTTTCCTTGAGGGACAAGTGTGCCCTGTCTCCTACCTAAATCTGCATGTGATTATAGATTATATTCCCCACTGATATGTGTGGCCAAGGTCAAAGACTCATCTGAAAGATTTCCCAAAGTGTTTTTTAATGTGATCCGCTTCCTGAAAACAGTGTTCTGTTCATTACTTCCTTATTTCCTTCTTAGAGACTCACACTCCTCAGAGGTACATTTGTGACTCCCAGACTGAGAAATAAAGACACTATTCAACCTGGCGTTTCTGAGACTTCTTTAACCTCAGAACACTTAAATTAAATAATATAAAGTAATTCTTTTATTTATGTCCCACAGAGCATACTTTGGGGAATATCAATCCAGAGACCTCTTAACCCATTAGAATTGTTGATAGTGGTCTGAATTAAACAGAAAAGAAATGTGTCAAAGTAGGAACTACTTAAAATTTTTTTTAAAGGACAGGAGCAGGCAGAAATAAGAGCTGGTAGAAAGGCAGGCAGGAAGAGAGAGCACAAAGAACTTTTCAAAAAAATTAGTTGTTTACACTGCTTGTTTCCCCCTGTTCCCAGACTCGAACTCAAGGGGTATGTGACCTGTGCTCCTTCAGAGGTGCTTGACTTAACCACTACTCCACCAGGGTAGAGTCACCAGGATGACTTCTTTAGATTTTTTCCTTTTTTAAAGTTAAAATCTAAGAGACTGGAAGTCATAAGACCTTTTTAATGGACTTCATGTTACATTGTTTTTTCAAGTTAAAGATCGTCTTACCCTTGGGTTAACTGGAAGTCTCTTTTGAAATGAGCTGAATGTTAGTGAGAGCTAAGAAAAGTATCTGTTGGGACTATGGTATCACACGGTCCCTTAGGTGGGACGCATTCCCTGGGTTAATGTCCCATAGACAACCTGAAGCTTTCCTGCTCTTGAGAAGGCTGTTACTGTGAGGGAAAGGAATTTGATGCAGCCTACCTTTATAACCCCCGTGTATAGTATAATGTCTGGTGGACAGAGGTATGTAAAAGTGAATGAGTAACATGAATCTAACTTCAGGTACCACATTCACTTGACATTTGTTCTTCATGGAAACCAAGAGGCAAAATGAGGTAAAGGCAAGTAATAGCTGAAAACCAGCAATTGCAAGATTTATCAGACTTTAGTCATAAAGCAAGAATCAGACTTCCAGAAGAAACATACTAGCCAAATGCACTTCTCCAGGCTAATCCTAGAGTTAACCATAAATGTTCAAATGAAGGGGGCCAACTGAGAAAGATACTCAGAGATGGTTCCATGGAGCAAGGCTCATGACTAGTGCAAGTGACGTTCTAGCTCTTGCTCATAGATTAAGGGAATGGGGGTTGGTGGAGGAAAGACGGGAGATCAAAGATGGAAGAGGTCTTGAGAGGGACCATCCGGCCATTGAAATATGGGTCTGTCTTTAGAGCTATAAGTTCCTGCAAGGTTCAGAGGGGTAGAAAGAGAAGCACAAATGGATTTTTATCTTTGATCATCTAGCCAAGGAACTGGGACATCATTCTATTCAGTGACTTATGAAACTAACTTTGTTGTACCAGTGATGTATGATATATCCACTAGAGACATTTTTTACAACCTTCTTTTTATGATGAAGTTAAGACCAAATAAATGAAAGATTTTGGGTGGTTTTTTTGACTCAAGTCTTACAGTTCATGGTCTCACTAGGATTAGTAAACTTTTCCAGTTCCACTTTTCCCTTAGCTTTCCATTCAGTATAATATCAGCTCATCGAATGATGATGTAAATACTTTCTACTACAAAACCTGATGGTAGATGATGTCAGAAAGGTTGTATAGATCATTGTATGGATCATTTCTACACAGTACTGAGGGCTTTAGTGGGAAATCACGGAAATTTTAAAACAGGACATAATGTGATTTGTTTTTCTAAAAAGTATAGGGGTGGCAAAGGTATATAATATTAAGTATAAAAAACTGAGTGACTGTAGTTTTCTCAGGCAATTAGTAGGTGGAGAAACTGAGCATCTAGCAGAACATTCCAGGCCTTCTCCCAAGTGTGGTGAGAATCAACTCTGTTTATAACCTTGGGTGTATAAGCATTCATTACCATATTCAACTGAATCTAGTGACACAAGATTATTTTATATATTAGCAAAAATTGCTTCCATTAAACTCTGATATGCCATCAGAATTTGCACCTAAAATGTGAAAACTCTTGCTTGTTAGACTTGATAAACTGTGATATAATATTTCTTCTTCTTGATATTTTTTGTCTGCATGACCCAATCCAAGTTGACTGGTAAAAAACTTAACCTCAGTCCTTCTTGGAGTTGTTGAGGAAAATACTTAAATACAAAATGTTTTACCAACTCAGTGAATCCTAAGTATGAAACCAGACTCTAAAGCATTTCACAGGCAATCTAAGGAAATTTCCAAGAGACAAAGAAATTGCATGTCTTTATACAGCCAGGCAGAAGCCATCCATTGCATACATGTTAAATGTCTTTATCAAAAGGAAAAATAAAACTTGCCCTGTCATGGAAAAGCAGGAAGTGACAGCATAAAGCCGAGTGGTAGACTTCCACTCCCGCAGACTAGCACCATTCCCTTTGCTATCATCATTTGTCAGAGATGGCTATGAGGTCTCCAAGTAAGGCATTCTTAGGATGCAAAAGAGGCAAATGGCTTTTTTAATGAAAAAGAATTACATCTCAAAGAGATAGAGAATCCTGCATTTACAGCATAGTCTGCCCCGACTACCCAAAAGGAGAACATTCAAAGAGAGTCGTAAGTCTAAAAAATTTGTGTGTCTCTCATATAGACACCAGCTCTACTCTGCTTGCCCCAAATTACTCTGGTTTGGTACCACCTCTGGAGGCACAGCCTGATGAAATGGTCCAGCCAGCATTTCTTCTCCATCACTTCCTTTCTTTTCACTCATAAAGAGCACGGTGTTTATGTTTTTCCCACATTTCCACTTTGCAGGTCTCTTTGCTTAACTGCCAGCTAGCTCCTTTATCTATAAGCACATACCTCTTCTTTACCCAGAGCCTGTTCTGCCTCTGGCGTAATTATACCATGAAAGTCTCTTTCCAGGCTCTTCAGACTCATGAACTCAAAAGTGGCCGTAATCACAAATGATGGGCACAGAGATACTCTAATGATACACTTGCAGCTGGGAGAAAGAGAGTCTTAAGTGTTCAGGGATAGTAAAGACATTGTAACAACAGGGTTGTCACTTGCGAAGTCCTTCAGAGTTCTCCGAAGTCTCTTCAGCACCTCCCAGAAAGTCTCCGTCTACCTTTCTTCCTCCAATCATGACTGTCCTTTCCAAGCAGTGTCGTGTAAATAAGGTCCTGCATGCCCCCATATTGCTTGATATCTGGAAAGGTTGCAAGATGTTTTACACAAAGGATGTTGAGGTTTCTCATCCCGAGGCACAGTCTGAAGCTATTTCTTTCTATAGAAAATGGGGATAAAAGCAACACAAATGGTACTCTAAAAGCCCTTCTTCAAGAACTGAGCTGGCTTCTGGAAGATACGCAGTTACTCTGCCCACAGCTCTCACTTCTTTCAGGGCTCTGTGAATAGCCAGCTGCTCCCTAGAAAGTCGGCTCACCTCTGCGGGTGTGAGCAATTTTCTCTTCATGGCTGCACTCTTTTCTCTTTTTTTTCCAGACAGAGAAAACTATCTGGAGACACCAATTGCTCCTAGAAGGCAGATGGGTTTTAGCTGGTGCTAACCAGAGTGCTGCCCGAGGGAGGCTGCTGCCTGACGCCAGGGATGGCTGGGCACTAATGAAGAGGCTACGGTGTTTACGGGAAGATGGGGAAACCACTGTCAAGACCGCAGTGCTCAGGCTGCTGTTTCACAAGGGCAAGGCCAACTTGACGCCTTTTATTTGAGAAGCTGGCCTCCAACTAACTGCTCAAGGCCACCCAGACTCCTCATGTGGTGATGACAAGCAACGCCTGGTGCCCAAGGGGCACAGTTCCTCTTGCTCACTGTTCTCTAAGCCCCTCATTGTCCCCCCACTGTCCTCTGGGATAGAAGCGGGGGAAAAGAAGGGAGAAAAATTCTATCTAGTTAATGAAATATTTACAAAGAAATCACATTTTCAATCTCAACCCTGGATACTCTCTCTTGCCTGCATTCCCATTGTTGGTATTCCAAACTGATAAATCTGTCTTTGTAAATAGGTCCCAAGAGGCTGCTTGGACTGGGAAGACAGGAAACAAAAGCATGGAGAGGGGGCCTGTCAGCCTGAGCTCCCATGCTGCCCCCTGCCAGCCTGTGGCTTTGGTGGGATAAAGCAAATGAAGGAGCAGAGCAGGGAGAGTAGGGGATAGTTGGCGTCCACATCACAGTCAGAGATGCAGACAGACCCCGCCGGGACTGACAGATACAACACAGGAATTGATTGCCCAGGGTGCCGAGTCTGATGTTGGCTGCAAATCAAAACCTCATGTCTTCTGCCAGACTCTCTGCCAGGAGAGTTTAATTAGCTAGAAGGTCAAAAGGACTGAACCCCCACACTATAATCCTGACTTACAATTCCTGCCTCTGGAAGCCTTTTGTGGCAGAGTCCTAGGTTCAAAGGGGCCTGGGAAAGGAAGGACCGGAAAGGAGGCCGGCAGTGTGGGAGGTGGCTTCCCCTGGGACAGCAGCTCTTAGCAAGACTCTGTCCTGGGAGGGGGCCTCAGGCTGGGAAAGCAATTTAGCAGCCTTTTGGGATTCAGCTGAATTAAACTAAGAAATTAATTGCTGAACTGTTTCCAAAAATATTTCCTTGTTGTCGGGTAGGAGTCCTGAAAGCTCATTAAGAAGGAACATGTTAACTATACAGGTGCCAACTATTGAGTGATAGATACTACCGGCTGCAAGTCTGCGTACAATTTGTATATTCCTTAAAATGATGGGTAATATAGGTGTGATTGTTCCCGCCGGATAGATGAGAAAACTGAGGCTCAGAAATGTGAATTAAAGCTTCTAAGATCATACAATGTGTATATGGAAGAGCCTGGAATCAAATTCAGCTTGATTTCATGGTCCATGATTTCCCCCCTCTTGGTGTTCTGGTTCTCCATTGCTGCACAAATAGGCATCCCAGAAGTAACACAACAACCAAATTTTATGTTCATAATTCTATTGTAAGAACTTCAGCAGGGCACACTAGGGATGGCTCCTCTCTGCTCCACATTGACAGGCATCTCAGTTGGGGTGGCCCCCAGAACTGGAGGTAGCTGAGATAGCTCTTCTGGGGCCCATTGTCTGAGTTCTCAGTTCTGACTCTCCGTGGGGCACCTCAGTTTTCTTCTACATTTCATCTACTGATGTCCAAATGGTTTCATACCTCACATATCTGGTGCTTGAATCTGGTGACTGGAAAACTCTCTCCCCATGCAGCCTCTCCTGGGGCTAGCTCTGGTTTCCTCAGAGCATGGTGGTCTCAGGGTAGTTGGACTTTTTACACAGTAACTGACTTCTCCAAGACCAAATAGAAGAAGACAGGAACTAGAATCTGCCAGCTTTTAAAGTTTTAAGCCCAGAAACTGACAACATATGATCCTGGTTATATTATCTTGGCTACATGCATCATAGAGCCTGTCCAGGTTCAGTACTGCTTCATTAGATGCTTTGTGAAGATCTTCTCAGCTCCTTACCAGAGAAGCTCTTTCCCTTAAATCACTTGGGTTTGGACTGAAATGATAATGCTTCAATTCTGTTTAGCTTTGAGATTTATACAGAGTATCCAACTGGATGTCTGACTTGAGCCTCACAATAAAACTTTGAGGCAAGCAGAGAAGGTTGTATTGCCCTTATTTTAAGAAAACTGGGCTTTCATATGAGCAAAGATGGTAGATAAACTCCCAGCCCACCAAGTCCATGCTCTCCCCCGATGACAGCTGAGAATTTTTGTGCTGCACCCCTGCACTGCTAATATGCTCTGTTTGTCATCCATTCTGAAGTTTAAAAAACCAAACGTTCCACAGAGCCTCAAAACAATAGCCTTGCCGATAAAATACAGGACTGGAAATAACTCTATTTCGTGGTGAAGAAAGGTATGTGTTTTACCTTAATTGAAGTTTAGCATTTATTTTTTGTTGGTTTGTACTTTATTGAGGGACAATTCCTATAACATAAAATTAATCATTTTAAAGTGCATATAGTTCAGGAGCATTTAGTACAGTCACATTGTACAATGACCACTTTATCTAGTCTCAAAACATTTCCAAATGTTTAAAGGCCCAAAGACCCTGTATTTTATATCGCAAAATGTATTGACAACTTTGCCTTATATTTGGAATCAGAATGCTTTGTAGGTAACTTAAATTTTCTCAAAATGAAAAGTGCTGTGTCTTTGCATGTAGGTTGACCTGGTTAAATCCACGTTTAAATCAGAGCCCTTCGATTCTCTAGCCGTGTGGATTTCAGAAAGTGGGTCTCGTACCGTCATGGGGTGACCTTTCTCCAGTGCAAATCTGAACTTGCTTCCCTATTCCTCATAAAAAGGAACAGTGATGTCTATTTAGAAAGGAAGTTGTCAGGGCTGGTGAGATAATGGACTTCAAATGTCTCTTATAGGTCATGGTTCTTTGTGGTTGCCTAAATGGCAGCAGTTAGTCTCGGTCATAATGATCAGAAAAGTTATAGGACCTGAAGAAAACCAAATAACCCTCTAGGCCTCCAACTTACAGATGAAAGCAGAGGTGGATTTGAACAGCTGATAAGTCCTAATAACTAAGATGATAAAATATCTAACAGGTTTATCTTCCTTCCCTTTCTTTTAAATACCTCTTACCATTTTTATTCTCTCCATCCTGACACACACACACACACACACACACACACACACACACATGGATGTACATTTCACACATACACAACACACAGCACACATCACATGTGCACGTTCATACCTACATATCACACAAACGTCTTATTTCTCTTCTTGATTAGAGCAATTTAACTAAACTATGTTTTGAGGGAAATGTAACCTATATAATGAGCTGCACATATTTTAAATGTAGTTTGATAAGTTTTGACATAAGCGTACACTCATGAAATCTTCACCATGAACAAGATGCTAATGACCAACAACCCCAAAAGTTTCCCATTGCTGTCCCTTTGTAATCATCTCGACTAATGTTCCCCCCGCTAACTCCATAAATGCTTGCTCCTTAGTTGGCATTTTTATTACGCAGCATGTGTAGATGCACAGGCTCCTCCAGGGGAGGGACAATGTATGTTTTGTTCATTATTGTACTTCCGGCAACTGGTAGAACATAGGAAAAAAGAGGGTGCTTCACGAATATTTGTTAAGTGAATGAATGACTCCTTTATCCTTTTACTCCTGACGTGGAGATACTTAGCTCTTTTCCCTGCATGCTCAGTTAGCAAAGCCCAAACTGGAGAGAACTCTGGGAACCGTGTGGCTGGGAGTATTTCACAGAAGGAGAAAATTGCTTTGAGGCTCCAATGATGAAAAGGATTTGTTCAGGAAGGCAGAGCTAATGGCCTGAGCACAAGCCAGGAAGCAATCTGGGAAAGATGAGACTGAAAGTAAAGAATGGATTGGAGACAATGCAGTGACTGACATGACTGACAAGTGAGGAGGATTAGGGTCCCCGGAACTGCAGGAAACCAGAGCCATTGTGACAAAGCAAAACAAAAACAGAAAACAAAACAGGAGCTACTGGTTCTTTGCCTGAGAGTCCTGCCATGTTGAATTGGCAGAGATATTCAGGTTAGACAAATGCAGATGAAGAGAATGGACTGCTGAGAAATGAAATACATTTCTCCATCTCCCACAGTAGAAAACTGGGGCAACAAAGGAAGACTCCAGACTTTCTTATTCTCTGTTTGGCTTCATTCATTCATTGTTGAGTATTTATTATTTTCTATTTATTTATTTATTTTATTGAGCTCCACGCTTTCCGGAGTCTGATAAAAATAAAATAAATATGCAAGTTCGTGCTAAGCACTGGGCTGGTAAGGGTGGAAATGCAGCCCCTGGCATCAACAAGCTCAGGGGCAAGTAGAAAAGGGAGAAATTACAAACTGATTAAAATATGGCGTGAGTGGCGATATGGGCAGGGAGTGCTCCACCTTTCCCTGGGGACCCGGGGGTCCAGGAGAAGGAAGTCTTCCTGGGATGGGGCCGGCTGGGCAGTGTGCTGAGGGAGGGCTAGGAGGACGCGTACCTATTAAGGAGATGACATTCTAGGCATTAGGGACAGCATGTACCCAGAAACAACACATTGTGGAACATCCTGGGATTCTGGAAAATGGAGGAAAGGCTGATGTAGAGATGTGGCAGGAAACGAGGCTGGGAGACCTGCTATGCTGAGGATTGACCTTTGCTCTTCACACCATGGAAAATAAAAAGCTTTGCCTTGGAGTTCTGTGATGGGATTTATACCTGAGAAAGTCTCTGGATCAGCAAAGTCAGGAGCTGTTGGAAGCAGGTATCATAGCATCATGGAACAACCGTGCTCAAGTGCAGATATGACCAATTCCTTCCTGAAACCGCAGCGGCTCCGTTTCCTACAAGAGCCAGAGCAGTCTGGAGCTGGACCCACAGCCACACCATGATCCAGCCTTGCCGACTCTTCTAGACAGACTTACCGCTTCCTTGCCCGAGTCCTTCCTCCTTAGATCCAGCTTTACTGCTTTTTTACTGTTCCGTATCAAGTTTTCTGACTTCTCCAGGCCTTTATCCTTTGCTCTTTCTGGAATGACTGCCTTATTTTTTTTTTTCTGACACACTCCTCCCCTTCCTTTACCAACACTCATTACAAATGTGTTCTCCTGTGAGAAACCCTTTCTTATGCCCCCAGCCATATTTAACGACCTTTTAGGTAATGCTCCCATTGAATCGAGGTTTTATTTCAGTGAAAACATTTGCACTGCTGTGCTGTAGCTATCTGAGAAGACTCTCAGCAGGCCGCGAACTTCCTGATCAGGGAGTTTGCCCTTTCATCTTCCGGAATCTCAGCACCCTGTCAGTCTTCTGAACCCTAGCCCTGGCCCGCGAATGGGACTCAGGGGTCCTTCAAGTCTCTGAGGTTTTAACGCGCGCGTGTCTCTAAGTGACTCTGACTTACTGTGAAGGGAAGAATCAAGGCCTGATGGGTATCCTAGAAAGATTCCCACAGAAGAGCTCAACTCTCTCATCTTGATAAATCAAATTGTGCCTCAAAAAAAGTCATCTTTTGAAGTCCTAAGCCCAAAAACTTGGAGTATGATTGTATTTGGAGAGAGGGCTTTTAAAGAAGAAACATGGTTAAACTGAGGTTATACAGTAGACAGGTGTCCTAATAAGAGGAAATCCGGACACACAGGAGATACAAGGGAGGCGCACAGAGGAAGGACCAGGTGAGGATACAGCTAGAAAGCTATCATCTGCACACCAAGGAGACTGGCTTGAGGAGAACCCTAAGCCTATCAACACCTGCATTTTGAGCTTCTAGCTTCCAGAACTCTGAAAAAGGAAATTTCTGCTTTTCTGTCAATGCTCATCCCCACTTTCCTGGTCTATGTCCCTTGTTATGAAGCCCAAGTAACTGACACCCCCCACCCCCAGGTCTGCCCTGCATGCTGGAATGTGTGGGGTTTGCTCTGGTTCCAGCATCTACCACTAGGCACAGGAGGAGCCATTCAACGTCTCAAGATAAGCTGTTTATAAGAGACACATTTGGGGTCTCTGGCTGTGGAGAGAGTGAGGGATACTTCAGCCCTCCAACCATTCATGCTCTCTGGCTACACTCAGAGCATAAAACCATCTGGCAGGTGTGCCCGGCTGTTACCATGGTGAGGTGGAGGGAGCTGGCAGCTGGGCAAGTGTCTGACACTTGAGTCCGCTGAAATGCTGACCTGGCTTGTGTTCATTTTGAACAATATTTTTATCTACCTCTTCCCCAGCTAAGTCATTTAAAAAAACCCCAAAACTTGTGTAGTTTCAGATCTGAACACAGGGTTTCACTTACAGCTAAAAAGCTCTTTGAGAAAAACAACTATCCATTTTATTTCCCTTTTCAGGTTTTCCCCTTCTGCCCCCATTCCCCATAACATTTAAATGTCTGTCTGGAGTTGATATTCAAAAAGTGTTTGTTGGATGAAGATGAATTAATTAACCTGTGGGGAAATTGTTTACATGTTTGGTTTCAGTTTTAAAAAGCACTGACAACTAATTTCACTGGGGTCGTATAATTCATTCAAGTGACAAATTGTGGTATTTGGCTGAGAGCTGCAACAGGACTGAGACATGTGAGCAAAATACAGGAGTCTGTGCTAGGAATTAGTGCACCATCAGGGCTGAGGGCAAGAGCTCTGAACTTGTTTGGACCTGGCTCATGTCCTGGGTCAGTTGTCAACTCTGTGTGACTTGGGGTCAGAGACTTCACGTCTCTGGCCTTTTTTCCTTGTCCTCAAAATGTAGGGTCCTATTCGTATCTGCTTCATGAGCTTCTAATGTGGCTCAGCAGAGACTGGGCAGGTAAAGCCTGCATCCGGCACTCAACTAACAACAAAGGCTCTTGTTCTGTAACACTGTCGTGGATTTTCATTGAGGCCCTGCTCCTGAGTACTTGAGCATGGGCACTTGTTTCCTGATCTCTAACATGCTGGGAAACATTCTCTCTTGCTAAGGTCATGATTGGGGATGGCTGTGGACAGATCACAGATTTGTACCTCCTCACAGGCCATTCCTGGGGTTTCTACCAATAATCTCTGGGTGTCTGAGGCAGAGATACCTGGGCAGGGCAAAAGGCTGAGCCTGAAGAGGTCTCCATGAGCAAGGACCTGACAGCCAGGGGACTTGACAGCCTGGTCCCTATTGAGGGGACTAGGATCACCAGCAGGGGCTGGTGTGGGAGGGGACTCACTGACACACCATGCCAAACTTGGGAATGAACCAGGCAGGAAGTAGAGAATCTAGGATCGTCTGGTGAGTCAAAAGCCATGGGATGGCTTTGCCCCTCTGTGGGCTCAGTCCAGCTTTGCTCTGCTTCTTTTCCTTCCAAATCAAGGATCCCCACTTTTTTGTTGTTGTTAATGCTGAAGATGAGTTGTAGGGTCTGCTGGGCTCTTCCATCATCTGGCAGCAATCCAGCTTGGAGTCACACAGCCCCAAATGGAGGCACCTTTCTCCTGCTCCCTCCTCCTGCACCTCCTCATCCTTGCACCCCTTCCTCTCACCCCACCCCACTCAGTCTCCAGGTCACAGCGGGCTCTTGGTTTAAATCTACACACCATGGAGGGAGCCATCAGCTAAGGGGCTTACTGGGTGTCTAAAACCATCAATAAGGAAAACTACCAGCATTTGTTGCCTACCTTTGTGTCAGGTATCTTGCTGGGTGTCTCATATGTATTGTGTCATTCAATACCCCATCAATTCCATAAGTTCCATTGCTGTGATTGAATAAACAAGTTGAGAGAACTTAAGTGATATGCTTGAGACTTGATAGCAAAACCAGGATTTGAACCTACCAGTGTAACTCTAAAGGGTGTGCCTTTTAGTCTGGAGAGGCAGAATGAGGAGAGCAGGGGGTTCTGGAGACAGATTCCCACAGTTCAAAATCCAGGCCCATGGTGAACCCTAGTCACATAGTGGTTTGGTCAGCTGCCTCTGAAGGAGCACAGTCCACATACATCCCAAGGACCTGGGTTCGCATCCCGGGGAAACAAACCATGTGAACAATTAAACAAATATGAAATAAAAATAAAATAAAATGCTTCTTACTCCTCTCTCTTTCTGCCTGCCTGCCTACTTAGCTTCATTCCTGCCTGCATCTTTCCTTTGAAAAAACAAACTAACAAAAATCTGGATTCACCATTTACTAGCAAATTAGGGGAAGTTAGGTGATCACTGTTCCTCAGTTTCCCACATGAACATGGAATAATGATGATACTGCATTCACAGAGTTATTAAATATTATATGGGTTAATATGTGCAAATAAATTCATATGCATAAAGGATTATATGGATAATATGTATCAGTGCCAAGTAATAGCAAATATGCATGTTTGCTATTATAATTAAGCATGATATCAGGGTGGCTTCTGTGTCTTGATGACTTCTCTGGAAAGCTGCCTGAGGTGCTCCTATCAGAGGGAGTCCTAGGTTTCTCTGATCAAAGTACCTTCTTCTCACTTGTGTTCCTGTTTATTAGCACAATGCTTAACACATGGCTGAGGCTCAGCTAATATTTGTAGAAGCATCACTGAGTGACTGTTAGCTGTTGTAGTTATTACCTGATCTGAGCAGTCTCTATGGTCTCAGCCTGTGATCGGCTGGCTTGCTGGGACCCCAGATGCTCCAACCCGACCACCGTGACTGGGACCCTAGGAGCCTTCACAGACTTCACTCCCTTGCTAACAGATTTGCTCTAGTCTTCTTTAGAGAGCAGCTTTTCCTATCTGTGGAGATTGACTGTCTTTCAGTAACTTGTCACTTATGCTCTCTTTGACATATTTGAATTCCAAATGTTCTGATGAAATTCAAGTTTCAGGAAAATGCAAGTCAAAAATCACAAGAGATATTATCACATATCTTTTAGAATGGCCAGTGTCAAAAGACAAGAGATAAAACCTGTTGCTGAGGCTGTGGAGATAAAAGAATGCTGTGCACTGTTGGTGGGAATGTAAACTGATGTAGTCACTATGGAAAGGAGTTTGTAGTTCCCTAAAAAGTTAAAAGTAAAATGTCCATACGATCCAGCCATAACATTTTGGGTATTTATGTGAAAAAAAAAAAAACTAACTAGAAAAGATATATGCTCCTCCACATTCATTGCAACATTTTTTACAATAGTCAGACATAGAAACAACCTAAATGTCCATTGATGGATGAATGGGTAAACAAAATGTGAAACACACACATACACATACAACACATTATTCAGGCATAAAACCAAGAAGGAAATTCTTTTTGCAACAATATGGATGGATCTTGAGGGCATATGCTAAGTGAAATTAATCAAAAGAAGACAAATGCCCTATGATCTCATTTATATGTGGAACCTAAAAACCAAAACACTGAACTCATAGATACAGAAAACAGGCTGGTCACTGCCAGGAATGGGGAATGATGGGTTGGTGAAATAGATGGAGGTGGTCAAAAGATACAAACTTCCAGCTATAAAAATAATAAGCCCTGGGGGTATATTCTACAGCCAGTGACTATTGTTAATTATATTGTATTACATATTTGAAAGCTGTCGAGAGTGGATCTTTAAAAAGGGAAAAATTTAAGGTTCAGAAGAATGGGTGGTTCCAGCTTTGGATTTATCATACGTACAAATCTGAGAAATCTGCAGATCAGAGGTGTGGAGCTGGGACATTTCTGTGTCTAGAGTCTCTAAGACAAAGGTGTAAGACCACATACAGCCAAAGGACCTGGGTTCGAGAACAGGGGACGGGGTGAAAAACCAAAAATGAACAACTAAATGAATAAAGTTGCTTTGAAAAAAGAAAAGATCTTGGGTAGCCAAGAAAGGAAATAGTTAAAAGACTCCAAGTGACATGATAGTCTCTTCTGTGGCAGGTGTGGGAATGACCTCTGTCTTCACTTCAAGTACATCATGACCAGCTACCCTGCAGGTAGCCCAGCAGCTGAGATGATGTAGAGAAGATTGGCGCATGGGGATGGGAGGGCTGGAACGTGTCCCTCTCGCTACTTCTGCTTGCTGCACTCACCGAGCGATTTTCACATCTTTTTTCCATTGAAGCCAAAGTTCCGTGGCAGGTACTGTCCTTGTCTGGCCTGCTCCCACTTGTGTTTCTAGTTCTTGGCACAGTGCTTGACACATGGTTGAGGCTTAACTGATACTTACAGGCACATAAATGAGGGAACATTAACTACTATTGTCATTGTTATTATTGATCTGAGCAATCTCTTTAATATAAATCTGTTTTCAGAGCTTGCTAACTAGCTTTATGCATATGAATTCATGTTCTTACATTCCCAAAGAATTTGTTCCCAAATGCTGTTTTGTGATTTCAAGTGTGTTACAATCTTACAAGACAAATATAGCCAAGTAAATGTTATTTGATCAAGTAAACTTAGAAAGTGCTATAAACCAGGTCTTACAAAGTATGTTCATTAACTAAAGGCTTTGAAAGCTCTTCTATAGCCTCAGAATCCTTCCACAAATCAGCTCCTCCATGTACAACAGTGGTCCATCCATTTTTCACGTGCTGGGATCTTTCTTACAATTTTGGTTTCGGATTAAAAGAGGTTTTCTCAGAAAGAACGACCCTGACTCCTACCACATTATCCCCTTCTCCTCTGGTTTTTGTCTGTCTCTCTGTCTTATTTATTTCCTTTATGTTGCTTATCACCATTTGCCATTGTTTTCTGTAGTTATTTTGCCTGCATCCCACAGTGGAATATGACCTTGAGAAGTTAGAGGTCATGTGTGTTCTTTGTAACCTGTGTGCCTGGTAAAAAGTCTACATATACAAAGGCGGGGTGAGGGGGGGCACAGAGAGAGAGAGACAGAGAGAGAGACAGAGAGAGAGAGAGAGAGAGAGAGACAGAGAGAGAGACAGAGAGAGAGAGACAGAGACAGAGACAGAGAGAGAGAGAGAGAGAGAGACCTTCCTTATTGTTCTAAGGAATACATTCATGTAAAAAAATACTGAGTGTGTATGAAGCATGCTAAAAAAATGTGAGTTGTCTTGAAGGAAAAGACAGTCTGATGAAGTAGAGAAAGATACATGGACTTTGGAGTGAGAAGGATTTGACACCACCTATTCCTCTTACCTCTACAATTCTGGTTAAATGTTATTTCCCCCGGCTCTGTCCCTTGAAACAAAAATCAGATTATTTGCCGCCCTGCTTATGACCCACAGCACTTGATTCAGATTCCAGCTTCCATCACTGTAGTGATAGTTTGCTCATCCTTCTTCATTTTCCACTAGACCCCTAGGGACCATTTCTGTCACGCTCACTTTAGTTCTCCACCCCTAATACCACCTGTCTAGGAAGGCCTAACATTTTAGGTGCTGCCTTGAAATCTTTGAGCCTCATAGGACCCCAACGGCCTAACTGTGAGTCCCACCGCTCTGGCCAGGTCTGCCTCACACCCAGCGGAAAGGACTCTCTTCTCACAGGATCAGCTGTGACCCTCCCAGTCCTCAGTCTAATGGGTTTCAGTTTCCCGACAGCCCACAGAATGACTCAAACACACTGCTCGCGTTCTCCTGCAGGAATCCAGGGTCACTTCACCTTCTCCTTACTATCAAACCTGCCCCACAGTCCCGATGGCTCCCTCTGCTCTTGAGAGCAGCTTCGTGTGGTCTCGAGAGGGTCAGTGCCTCCTCCCTGGGGCTGTGTCCAATAAATGGCCATAGTCGCATCTATCCTGGGCTGCATATTGTGTGCCTGGTCAGAAACTTGGGGTGAGACTTCCTCCCTCAATAATGGGGTGAACAAAAGAGAACACAACATGCACACCTATGCATGGGCGGGGACACACATACACACACACACACACACACACACACACACACACACACACACAAGCCTGAAGCAGGTATACTCATCCCCTATACAAAATAGGCAATACATTTTCCTCAATCTTAAATGGACATCAGCATATACTTCGGCATTTTAAAAATACTATGTCTGGATGACTCTGTAAAGTGCCATTACTGATTCAGTCGAACATCAAATCTGAGTACCCAGAGGTGGTTATTCACCAGACCATCATGCCCTGTCTGGAGCTATGACTCATGGAACAAGCCTGTCATTCTGGAGGGAACATCTGAAAGAGATTCTTGCTCAGAGTGACAAACACTTAGCCAGACCTTCAAAACCCTCCTGAGCCCTCAGCAGACACTGCAGATTGATCATGGCATTCTTCCCTGCTAAGCCTGGTGTCGGCCTCAGAATCCTTAGCAGCTTCCACTGTTCAATGAACGATCTCATGAGAGATGAAACCCACTTTTTCCCTCTGCCCCAGTTATGCCTAATTTGTGCCCTGTGATGTAGGGAACTCTGCCCAGGGCTGCTCCTGTAGCTCTTCCTGAGCAATTTCACCCCCAGGACCAGGGCTTCTCACTGAAGAAGAATCTCAGCAGCCTGCCTGGGTATTTTATAATTGCGTCGGGTCCTCAGCCATGCCTCTTCTTTATTCATAATGCCTGGATGTCATACTCTTTATATTCTTCTCTGCTGTTTCAGATCTCTGGGTTAGACCCATAGAGAGCTGAGTAAATGCAATGAATTATCTGGCATGATAGGGAGAATAGAAGATCTGAAACCCAGGTGGGATTCCTGAGCCAACCTGACTGAGCTATGTGACTGTATCAAGCCTTAGTTTCCTCCCTGGCCAAGTGAAAACAAAAATCATATCTGTCCTTCCAGCGCTATGTAACAGATAACATCAATGTAGCAAGTTACAAGGCAGCATAAATGAACATTTGAGAAGTTAAGACTCCAAGTTAAGGAGCAGTGTGTGGTTATTTTTGCCTCTATGAGAACAATCTCCCTTCTTTCTTCAGGGTGGCTGAATATATAGGGCAGCGTTTCCAGGGGAAAATGCTATACAGGACATCTACATTCATCATGCTAATGTACATTCTGTTAGCGTGTAGAATGTGAACCTTCAACCTTAAAGTGTTGGTGAGTGCCATCTGGAAAGAGCAGGGAAGCAAATTAAGGGCTCATGCATAAAGTACCAACATTGCTAGCTCTACGTGACTGAACACTGAGCGGCTTAGGTTCCTATCTTGTCATCCTGCCCATCACTTCAGAAGCTCTGGCTGGTGCATTATCCAGATGAGTGAGACAAGTAGCTCCCCTGTCTCCCAGCTCAGATCCATCTCCCTCCAGACCCTGGTTAAGTGAACGGAGCGGGACATGTCCTTCCTTGGCTTCCTCCACACAGAGGTGGCGGTGGTCGTCTGTATTCTCCTCTTCATTCTCCTGTTGGAGAAATCATGCCCTAAAAACTTTCAGGCCATAAAGAGAAAAGAGTTTTGGAAGAAAAAAGCCCCCTGAAGTATTATGAACACATTTGAAGAATTAAAATACTGAGTGTGAATCCTAAAATAAAAAAACCGAAAACTGATGAGGAGGTTATATAGAATATTTATGACATGCTGGACACTGTATCGATGGAGACATCTTATTTAATCTTTTAAAAATTTAATTTCAGATGCACCCTGGTGGAGCAGTGGTTAGGTCATTCGTCTTCAAAGGAGCAAGTCATATAATCCTGGATTTGAGTCCCAGACCTGGGGGGAAGAAATCAGTGTGAACAACTAAAGAAAAAATTAAAAAAAAAAGTGTTTCTTCCTCCTCTCTCTTCCTGCCTACTGGTCCTCATTCCTGCCTGTACTTTTCCTTTAAAAAAAAAAAAAAAAAGTAAATTAAAAAATTTAAATTCACATGATGTAAAAAGTTAATTATTTCTACAAAGCTTATTAAAGAAAGATCAGTCCATCTGAGATAGCCCACTCCAACATGTTCCTACCACCCAGAGACAATTGCTTTGAACTGTTTATCAGCTTTGGGGGAGTATTTAGCTCTGCATTTCTCAATAGCACGCTTACACTGCTATCTCTTTATTTGAGGTATTATGAGTTGACTTCCTGCTATGGAAGATGAAGATTCAGTTTTCTTATTCTCTCCACACACACAGAGAATCACAAACTTTTCTTCCCTCATCTTCTTAAAATATTCATAACATGGTGTGCCCTGGTGGAGTAGTAGTTAGGTCCACTGCCACCGGCCAGCATAAACCACACACATTTCAAGGACCAAGTTCATCTCCCCAGAAGTGGGGCAACAACCAAGATGAATAAATAAAAACAAATAAAATAAAATGCTTCTTCATCTTTCATCCTGCCTATACTTTTTCTTTAAAAAAAAATTCAAAACATAATATCTGGTAACATCAAAATGATCAGGGAAATTTTATTCACAGTTGAGCCTTATGGTAAGCACTTTTATTTGTAAATCTTTTTGGTTTGATATCTGTCAAATTTTCTATCGAACTTTTACTCCATTTTTTTTGACTTCCAGTGCTCTTTTTTGTTTTTGAATGTTCCTTGTAAAGATAACAACCTGTAGTTATTTTGTGGCTGCAATAGTGTTCCTATTCTCTGTAAGGACAGTAATGATAATATTTGTCTTTTAAATTCTTCCCCCTACATTGTCTCTCTTTTATACAAATTCCATTTTTGTTTTGGGTGTTTCTCAGTTTATTTTCCCATCATTCTCAATAGAGACTTCCATCAAGCCTTGCCAACCTATCCTGGGTTGTCAGCATGTCTTTATGAATAAGATCCTAAGAAAGCCATGTGGAGGTGTGAAAGGGCATGAGTGGGGTTGGTCAATGGGCAGGCTCCATGGCAGACAGGTCAGAACCAGCAATGTCAGTATCTACATAGCTTTCTCCTGGTATGAGCAGCTGACTCAAAGAAGATTTCTTCTGTCTCCCACCAAGAGACTACAAGCCTGGCTGCCAGTCTTCTGAGACCTAATGGGGAGGGTGTGAGGGGGCCTCAGAATTCAATATGTGCAATTTTATCAAATTACCCTATTACTTCTGCCCTCCATCCAGATGGTGCCCAATCCAAAGTCCCTTTGGTCCACTCTCTTGGAGTCAACTTCTGCCTTCTTCTAGGGAAGAAGTTGTCAGCTTTAAGAAGTAATAAAGTGTGTCTAAGGATTTAAATACATCATAAACAGATTTTCAATCAGTGTCCTGGTTTTCAGGTAATACACACACACACAGAGTTCATAGATTTATAGTGTTGCCAGTTCTGGAGTCACTGTGTAACTCTGGTATATACTGAGGGACTTCTGAACTTCCCCATGACTGGGTGAGAGCTCGGTCTGAGTTCTGCTAAGTCAGTTAATTTCATCTATTTGTTTCCAGCGTCTGATTTTTTGTTGCTTTCTTTTCATCTCCTGTTATCTTTGTTCTCAGGGGTTTTATACCTTTAGAACAAAATCTCCTAATTCTCTTTTTAGCAGGATTGAGGGGTCATGGGGAAGCCACAAGTCCTTAGTCTACCCTTGTTGACCAGAGGACAGAAAACATCAACACAAAGAACGTCGACGACAAGTTTTGAAACAATGCTGCCGCCAGGGATTCAGACCACAAGCAGAATTCAGCTTTCATATATCATCTCATTTCCTAATTGCAATCTATTTTGCAAAGTTCTTCATAAGGAACAAGTAATAAGAATTAACATTATTGATTGCTTTGTATGACCAATGTATAGGGCTGCCATTTAAAAATATGCTACAGACTTGGGAGGTTTAAGTGACAGACATGTGTTTTCTGAGACTTTTGGAGTCTAGAAGTCCAAGATCAAGGTGTCAGCAGGTTTGGTTTTTCCTGAAGACTCTCTCCTTGGCTTACGGATGTCTGCCTTCTAGCTGTGTCTTCATATGGTCTTTGTCCCGTGTGAGTACTTGTGTGTGTGTGTGTGTGTGTATGTGTGTGTGCATTCCTTTAACCTTAATTACCTCTCTACAGACCCTGTCTTCACACAATCACATACCATTCAGTCCACAACATCAGGCAATGCTTCAATCATTTTATTTCTATTCCCTTAGTTATTCCTCACAAAAAATCAAGGGCTAAGCGCTATTATTTTATACTGAGGAAACTGTTGCTCAGAGACTTTCACTAATTCTAAGATTCTATAGCTAGAAAAGGGTTATATTAATCTTCTCTTGCTGTTGTAGCAAAATTATCACAGTCTTGGTGGTTTAAAACTGTGCAAGTTTATGATCTTAGAAGTGTGTAGTTCAGAAGTTCAAAAGGGGCCTCCCTGGACTGAGATCGTGTTGAGTAGGATGCTTTCTTTTCTGGAAGCTCTAGGAGATGATTCCTCCCGCTTCCCAACTTCTCAAGACTGCTTGCATCCTGAGCTTTCAGACCCTTCTTTCATCTTCAGAGGGACAGCCAGCAAGTCAAATTTTTCTCACATTGCATCACTCTGACCTCTTCTGTTTTTCTCTTTATTGTATTGGCCCATCTATATAATGTAAAATAACTTCCTACCTAGGGCCAGCTGCTTAGCTATCTTCATTCCTCTTTGCCTGCAGAATCATCTTGGTGATAAATTGTAATTTTATATTAAGCACTGGGAAGGAGTTTGGCTTAATGGAAAGAGGGTTTAAACCAGAGTTGGGTATCTGTGCTCTATTTTTGATTATACCAATTTGCAGTTAACATGAAGTTGCTTTACACTAACATAGTAGCAATGGAAATAGAGAAGTGGTGGGATTTAAGATTTATTTTGGAGATACAAGTCATAGGGCTTTGAGATGAATTCTATTTGGAAGGTGAGGTTGTTAAGGATGATGGCCAAGTTGCTATAGTGACCTTTTGGACAGATGGAGTTGCAGTTACTAGAATGGAGACTTCTAGAATAATCATAGGTCATATTTAAATAGATTTTATTTTATTTCAATTCTAGTCTAGAATATTAATTCATTTACTCCTCACAACAATCTAGTGACGTATGTACTATTAGCATCCCCTTCATAAATGAGAATGAGGAGATGAATGAGGAGAATGAGGAGAGAGGTTGAGTAATTGTCCAAGATCACCCAACTAGCACTAAGTGGATTTTGAATGTATAACGTCAAATGTCAGATTTTGGGCTCTTAACCATTGCACAATACAACTTCTGGAAGAGCAGATCTGGGGAGAAAGATAAAATCTCTTCCCATGTTTTCAAGTTCTTCACTCCTGAGATATGAGTATGCAGCTGATGACTCAGCATGCCCTTGCAGACGAACTCATGTCCCTTTTCCAGTGACATGTCCATTGTATCCACAGGGAAGCATTCCCCCACTTGAATCAATCAAATGTATGCTTTCTCCACTCTTGTACCAAGGTGTTGGGCACTGTTGGAGAAGTCCACAGAACTATGGAAATGGCTGTCATTTCAAATCCTCAGAACCCTCAATAGGAAGCCATCCTCTTTGTTTCTCCATTGAACTCTCTGCCCCTCTCCCACATTACTTGTGTCCTGTTTTATCAAGAAAATACAAGTACACAGTTGACACTTTCTCATCCTCTCAATGCCTCCTACCTGTAAAATGATCCATAGTCCCACTCATTGTAGCTTCTTCCATTCTCAAATTAAGTGAAAAATACTTCTTCTAAATGAAAGGCAATCCATTCCTTACCTTGTGCTCAGGATTTGGTCTCCTCAGGGACCCCCCTTTATGGATCATTCTAACACTCCCTCAACCCTTCAACCTCTCTGACTTCTACACCTCTCTAGAATTCAAAGGTATTCAGTGCTGAGTTACACACACACAATGTGTTGTTTTCACCCTGGCTTTTGCTTATTTGGGATCTAATGTATGAAAATAACAGGTAATACATAATGATAAACTTTAGTCACAAGAATTTCCATTCTTTTGGGTATAAAGCATTAAAAAATTTAACTATGTCTTTCAGATCATTTAGCCCATAATTAAAAGTCGCTAATTTTTCTAGTGCCTGAACAATCATTTAGGTTGAATCTTTTAGAAAATATTTCAACCATATTTCTTTTTTATAAAGAATAATTTTCATTTAATTTTTAATCTTTATTAAGGAGTAAAAAGCCTTTAGTGTGCCAAGGAGGCACACACGCCCTGGAACTTCGATCAGCTCTGATGCTGTAGCTCTATAACCACGCCTCAGTGTCTGGTGACATGTGTGGGTGAGGAAGTAAAACACAGAGGAAGAACAGAGAATGAATTCCATCTGTGAGAGATGGAAGAAAAGGGCCACGCACACCTTTCTTAAGAAGGATGCATTCTTTACTTCATGTACTTGGTCATTCAAAAGGGACTACTGAGTTTCTGTTATGAGTTAGGTCCAAAGGGAAACAAATGACAAATTTGTCCTTACTATGTAGGAGGGTTACAATGTGTTTAAAAATATTCATAACCCAGGGCCCTTAATCATGATTCCATACTCTGAAAAAGCACACTGAAAGTGGAAAGTGTCTACAGAAGTTTACAACACTTGTTTGACAGAAAACCTAAAACCATTTATAGTGTGATTTAAAACCATTTATAGACTTTATTCTGATTAAACTATTCCATGTATTCAGACATATCACTGAAGAATATCAGCATGCTAAATATGTAGCATGCTTGGACCCAGTGAGGGTGTTCAATTCTGGAACATTCCTGGCTGTAAGAGTTTCTATGTGTGGATTACAGGATGTTTAAAGAGAGAGACTGACATGGGGAATTAAAATTTGTATTGAGTACCCCACTGAGTATCAAGTACTATGCAAATCACTTTAATGCATCATCTCACATCTCAGGACAGTTCAGGGTGGCAGGCATTGTAATCACCATTTTACAAATCAGGACACTGAGCCTCCACTACATTAAATAACTTGCGTGAGAAAGGGGCTAAGGATGGATGCAAACTTCTCCATTGATATAGGCATGCTCATGTATGTTTCTACTCACTAAGGCACAATGGAAAGGAAAAATTGTGGTGGAACATGGTTGGTCACTAATACATTCAGTTATAAAAAGATATGATTATGCTAAGTGAAATGAGCCAGAAATAAAAAAGAAAAGTGCAGGATTATTTCACTTAAATGTGGAATATAGAGAAACAAAACAGACAAATCTCAACAAAATTCATAGGATGCAAGACAGTGGCTATGAGAGAGGAAAAAAAGAATTAACAAGGTGGTAGTAGAGGGTACTGGAACGCTGGTGGTGGGCGTAGCATGAAATAGACACAGGCTGAGATGTTATTTCAATATCCTAAAGTGAATATAGCAATGTAAGCAAAAGAAAAGCTAAAAAAAAATGTAAAGAGCCACAGGGGTGTGTGTGTGTGTGTGTGTGTGTGTGTGTGTGTTTTCTCATATTAAAGATCCCAGAAGGCACGCAGAGGAGGCAGACATAAATATCGACCCCAGGGGATCAGGGAACATATCATAGAGGAGGAGGAATTTGAGCCGATTCTTAAGGAGTTGGTTATCATTTCATTTGTAAGCTGGCAAGCAGGTTTAGTCTTCCCTGCTTGATGGAAAACAGGCTCCTGGGATGAATTTTTGGCATCTGTTCTTAAGTCAGATTTCCCCCAGGATTCCTCCTTATTGTGCTTGGGGAGTAGAGACTGAGGTGGGACTCATGGTTATGCAGGAGCCTTCCCCTTTGGGGTTAGGAACGGGCCTCTGGGCTTAGGGCCTGTGTGCCAGGCCCAGCTGAACAGATTTTGAAGTTCAGCAACCAGGCCACTGGCCAAATAGATGACCCTGGGGAGCTCATAAAATATATTTTATTTGAGCAAGAAGCTTATTTTTGTCCTGGGTGGTTGTACATCAAATTCCTTTTATATGTCTTGAAATAATAAAAAAGGGTTTGTCTTGGCTTTTCAGGGCTTAATAAGGGCCTTTTTTCTATAGCACACCCAGAACTCTGTCCTTTTACCCCTCAGCATGAAATATGTCTCCATCACAAGTTTCTCTGGTGGCAAATTAATTTTTTTACCTGGAAGGAACCTGTAAACATAAGCTGACAGGGCAGAATGTTGTTTGCATATCTGTGTTGGGTGGGAGGGGTGGGGTGCAGAGAAAGGATATTGTCTTCATGCTAGATGTCAAGGTGTTCAGTGAGAAAGGGGATTACACAGAAAGAAGCATGGCCATGTCACAATCAGGCTAAATCACGGCTGAGAACTAGAAAAGCAGTTTTCAATAGGGCAGTGCTACTCTAGGGGCATTCTAATTCAGGGTTGAACCAGTTGGTGGTCAAGCATGCTGGACTATTCGAGATGGACCCCTAAATGATCTGTGACCATCTTTATTCTCTGCTGTCCAATGAGGGCAGTGAACTAGATCATCTTTAAGGTTGCTTCTAAGGTCCCACATATTTCTCTGTGTCTATGATTCTCCTTTTTAATTTCATAATTATTCAAATTATTCATAATAATTTCATAATTATGTATTAGTGTCATCCTGGGAGCACAAGTGTCAAGCTTGTGCCTGGGGTGTAGTTCACATACAGTGTAAGGACCCAGGCTGACAGCTCCAATTCTAGGGGAAACAATTAAAATGAACAACTAAGTAAATAAAATGCCAAGTCTTACTACATTCCAGTCAGGCAAAAAAGAAGGAACACTTCTTTCTCAGACCTGATTAACAACACTGGGTCAACTTAACTCATATAGACTTTATTGAGTCATGAACCAACGCAACCCTGAATCAATCACTTCGACTGGATGAGGGGATAGTACTCAGTGGCTTAGTCTTGGAAAGGTCTCAGATAACCCAAGTCATATGAGGTAATAATGGGAAAGGAGTGGCTTCAGAGGAATTTAAAACACACACATACACATAAACAAAATTAAAACAAAAACCAAAACCAAACAAATCCAAGACAAAAATAAAAGAAAAAGAAAATGGCTTAACTGCTAAGTCACCAGGGTACACCAAACTTTCTTACTTTTAATGTTATGTAAAAACAATATTTATCTTTTTTCAGAGATAACTTAAATTCAATAAATCATGATACATGAAAATGTTTATCTGTCTTTTTCTTTATTTGGTTGTTCTTATCTGTTTATTCTTTGAGATTGATATTCAAATTACTTTTGTTAAAATATTTTATAATTTACTGATTGTCCAAAATTTTTAGATTAATTTAGGGAGAATGATTATCTTTAAAATATTAAATATTTTTATCTAGATACATATTATTTCTCCTTGTTTACTAACAACTTCTTTTACTACTCTCTTTAAAAGTTTTAAAGCTCTTTAAAGCTCTTTAAAGCTCCTTGTTTACTAACTACTTCTTTTACTACTCTCTTTAAAAGTTTTAAAGCTCTTTATGTAACTTTTGCATATTTATTATTAGATTTTTCAATATTTATTTTGTGTATGTACAACTATGAATGAGAACATTTTGCTTATTACTAAATGATTCTTGTTACTGTATGGAAAGACTACTGATTTTTATTTTGCAAGAGTCTGAGAAATTGTATGTTAGAAAAGAAATTGGGAAAAAAAGTAAGAAACTTTTTAATAATCACCACACTTCCTCAAAAATGATTAGGTGACAAAAAATCATTAATAAAGAATTCAAAGTATATATATTATATATCATATTCAAGAAATTAATATTCATTTTCATTATTTGGTTGCAAAAGGAGTCCTTATTCCCACTATCTCTACCTTTAATAGCTCTATTTGGTTTGTCTGTAAAGCAAATGAAAAGAATGAAGTCTTTCAGTCAATTGCTGTAATCACTGTGTGTCCTAATTAAGGACTATTTACAAAATATTATTGAAATTACTAACTTAATTCAATCAGTGACAGGAAAGTTCTTCATAGTCTTGATCTAGATGTTTTATTTTGGTCCTATTTCTCCAGCACTAGCCACAATTTGAATTTACTTTTGAAGAATCCCAATGTACATTCACTCACTAACCTTTGGGACATATTACTAGACCACTATTGCTCATAATTTATGCAAGACAGAAACTTAATAGCTTGCTATTAAGTTAGTACATATGGGAGCACTTTGAGGAGAGTCTACTGAGGGGCAAACCTCTGGAAGCTATGGCACTAGACATCGTAGAACTGTTTTCCAGGTTTCAAAGAACTCTAAATGGGCCATTGCACCTCAAAAGAACAAGGAGTCTATTAACACAAATGTGGGGGCATAATCTGGTCTATATTGTAAAATTGCATATTAGTAAACAGTTTTTGGTGTTCCCCACTCCACTATTCTCAAGTCCAACACCTAGCTGACCTAACTGGTTTCTAGTATCAATGTAGAGCCCATTTATAAATTTTATTAAAATCTATGTAGTCATTAAAAAATTAGTGCAATTCAAATGGGGTCCACCACAACAATAGGCTCTTAAATATACCCCAAAATTCATCTGTGATGCACACAGCCCTCCAAAGATGTTCATATACCAATGCCTAGAACCAGTGACTATTATAGGTTATAACAAAGGGAAATTTTTGATTGTAGATAAAATCAAGGTAATTAATCAGTTGATTTTAAAATAGGGAATTTATACCAGGTTATCCAAGTGGACTCAATATAATGAAAAGTAGAAGAGGAAGTGTGCCCTGGTGGAGTAGCAGTTAGGTCAATCACCTCCTAAGGAGCAGGCCATATACCCCTGGGTGTCAGGCCGATTACGAGGAGAGGCGACCAGTATGAACAACTAAACAAAAATAAAATGAAGATGGTTCCTCCTCCTCTTTCTTCTAGCTGGACTGCCTACTTACTTTCATTCCTACCCTACCCTCTCCTTAAAAAAAAAAGTGGAAGAAGAAGCCAGAGACAGCATTAGGGAAAGAGACGTGATGACAGAAGTAGTGCTATGCTGTTGGTTTGAAGATGTACAAAAAAAAATAAACTAAACCACAATTTCTTTTATGCCTCCTGGAATCTCTGGACCACATATGATATCCCATGAGCTGCTACAAGTTCCTGGAGCAATAACTTCCTTCATTATCCACGAGGGTCAGAAGATTTCTGTAACTCAAAATGACATCTTACAGTTGTCGCGAGAATTATGAGGGAGTCTTCTAAACTGCCTAAAAGTGGGGTGGGTAAGGTGGGTAAGGTGGGCTTGTTGCTTGGTTCTAAAACCCTGCTTCTCTGGAGCTAGGAGATTGCCTCCAAGGCAGTCATTCCTATTCCTGCTCACTAAGTGACAAAGTTCTTTTGATCAATTTGTATAACCATTTAGCTATGGAAGAAAATGCTTCAGCTTTCTTACTCTCTGCCAGATGGTTTCTTGGATGATCAAGTACACAGTAAAAACACAGTTCTCTGAAAACACAGGCCATGATAAATCCTGTAATATAGGGGTTACTAGACAAAGCAGAACCATATTGCTCAATCTTCACTGGTGAAAAATTCTCTAAAATGTATTAATCCTCTTTTCTTCTCAGACAAGGTCAATATGCTGAGAATGATTGATGACCTCCTTATACCTACATGATAAAAAGTCACTATGGTTCTCATTTCTGCTTTAACTGTGATGTTAGAGGACCCTGGGATGATAAAGGGAGGGGTGTGTTTAGACTCCAGCATAGACCACAAAATAGTAAAACATTGACCATTGGTCCTGAGCTTTACTATGTGTTAGGCAATTGATTCACATTACCTCTTAAATCCTTAGTTTGTAAGGTAGTTGTTAGTGCATCCCCCATTTTACAAAAGAGGAAAATAGGTTTTCAAGTCCCTGCCACTTTCCAAGTCCCAAATTATTACCTGTGCTTCTGCTTTTTTTTTTTTTTTTTTTTTTGACAGTGGAGCCCCTGGAAGTGTCCCCGTCCTAATCTCCAGAACCTATGACTTTGCAGATGTGGGTAAGGAGAGGATCTTGTGATGAGGAAAGTATTCTTAGGATTATCTACATGGACCTCATATAGGGTAATCACATTTCCTGGAGACAAAAACAGGACAGGGTTATATACTGGTGACTAAGGGGAAGGGAGGAGGCAGAGCAATCCAAGCAGGAGCAGAGCAACCAGTTCAGCAACAAGTAAATGCTGTGTGATGCTGATTGGTGGGACTTCACACATATGGCCAGGGCTAGTACAAGAAATTTTGGCACCTTAGGTGAAAACGAAATTTGGCTCCCTACTCTATAAGCCCTACTCTAAATGTCCTCCCTAAAACATATGCCTCTTAAGGCAGTGCCAGAAATGCCAAATAAATAAATAAATGCCAGAGATGACTCCCACAGTGCCAGAGATAACCCCCATAGTACCTACCTTTGACTTCACCACTCTGCGGTGTTCTGCTACCTTTGAAGAAACAGATGTAGGTGGCGTGGAGGAAGTTCTTTTCCTACTTGGCTCCTGTTTCCTCACAGGGGCTGGAACAGCAGTAGCAACTGCGGCTCACTGCAGTCAGCACCAGCAAGGACCTTCTTTAA
This sequence comes from Solenodon paradoxus, assembly GCA_004363575.1. NCBI lineage: Eukaryota > Metazoa > Chordata > Mammalia > Eulipotyphla > Solenodontidae > Solenodon > Solenodon paradoxus. Next base: position 185,648 of record RJWH01002409.1, read on the forward strand.
TGTGGAGCAAAAGGGGCAACTGCTTTTGGCCCTCAACAGACTGGATCTGGGGCAACTCAGCTTCCCCTTTTGCCCTGCATTAAAGACACCTCTGGTTTATTAGAAATGGGACAAAAATAACATTTATATTAAAATGAGAACTATGAAGAAAATGATATTCTTCTGTTTAAAACGGTGTATATGATCAGTCTAACCTAATGCAATCACATTGGTCCTCGTTAAAGGGAAGTAGGAGGATCAGAGTCAGAAAAAGAGGTCAGACAACAGAAGCAGAGGTTGGAGACAGACCACTATGACCTCAAATTTTTGATCTCCAGAACTGCAAAATACTACATTTGTATGTTTTAAGGCTAGAAATGTGTTACAGCAGCAGCAGGAAATGACTATAAATCCCAATGCACTTTACCTGTACTCTAACACTACCTTCTGTGTGATGGCTCAAATTTTTAACTCGTTTCTTATTCTACACTTTCCAAATGTTAACGTTTTCAATGTCTGTATTATACTGGGCACTTTATAAATAAAGGCTCATTTAATTATCCTAGCAACTTGTGGTAGAGCTAGCTAGCATTCTATAAAATATGCGCTGTGCTCCATTGTTCAGTTTTTCTGGAAATTGGTTGCTCAACCAGAGAGTAGAGAGATTATAAATCATATCTAGGTATGGCCTCATGACTAATTTTTGCCAATAAACTCAAGCAGAGAAGATGTCTTGGGTGTGTGTGTATGTCTTCTCCAGTCTTCCTTTCTACAGAGACCTGGGAGATTATATGTTGGTAATGGGGGAACCAGAAGGTGAAGGAAGCCTGGGTCTCTTTTCACTATTTCTTTTAAGAGCAAGAAATAAACTACTGCTGTGTCATCTACTGAGAACTGAGAATTCATGCTAGACCAGCTAGTGTTGCCTTAGCCATGCTGTAGACATAAGAAGTACGTCGTTTATGTCATATTCAAAGATAATAAAACCAGGGCTCAGAATGATAAAATGACTTGACCAAGGTTACACATTTGAAAGTGGTAGAGACAGAATTCAGTGGTAGAGACAGAATTCAGACTCATTGTTTTTCCATGATGCTGCACAGCATCTTATACAAAGCTCTTTAATTGGTGGTTGAACATAGGCATTAAAAAGTGTCTCCGAATCATAGATTTTTGGCCTAGAAAGGCATGTTAGAGATGATCTTCCCTAAATTTCTTACAATACTTCAAAGAGGAGAAATGGGAGGCCTGAAAGTGCCAAGTGACTGGCCCATGTGATAAGAAACATCCAGTACCAGACACCAAGCCTTCTTTTCATTAGCTAGTTTGCTCCTGTATGTGACCTTGCTTTTCAGGAAAAAAATGGTTTTTAAAATGCTTGTCTAATATTACCTATGACCATTTAAGGCAAAATCTTCTCTATAGAATGAAAAATAGAAAGGATCTTAATTATTAAAAAGAGCTCTTTATTACCATGGCACAGTGTATTATTATGTGTATATATACATGTGTGTTTTATATATATATATATATATATACACACTCCTATTCCTAGACTCTTGTTTCATTGAAGCTAAATTATCTTAAACCTATGTAAAAAAGTGGCAGAGTACTGAACAGATGGAAAGTTAAAAGAATGAACTGAAGACTCTACATCCTGATAGTCTAGAAATATTTCTACTACAGTAAACATATTTTTAGCAAACAAATAATGACAATTCGCATGCTAATCTCTTGCTAGAATTCTCTAGTTTGGCTCACTTGTTCTCTAAGCGTAGTTGAACTTCTTTGCTATAAACAGCTATTTTCCACATTTTTTAAGCTTGAGGATGAATTTGAGAATATCAGAGAACTGGGTAGAACTGTAACACTGCAGTCATGATTTCACATTAGGTGAAATTTTTCTGATGATATCAAAACAAGATGGACCATTTTGATATCTGCTACTGACCTGATTAATCATGGAAATACTTTTCCAAAAAGCTAATTTTCTTTAATAATAATAAATCTGAGAAATGGAAGTCTGAAAATTTACATATACAATGTACATGTGATCACAGTAGTCCCACCATGTTTGTGGGTCCTCATGATTCATTTTGACCTTAACTCAGCATCTTTGCATCCAGGAATCTTAGTGTTGGAACGGATCTTAAGAACATGAATAAAGGCTCTCCTTATTGTTCACTACCTAGGCATTACCTGAAAGCTCTCTCTGTACACTAATCATGCTATCCACTTCTTTTCTTTGTGTTTCTATAAATTGATGTTCAAATTAAAAATAAGCTTTTAAAAATGATCAGCTTTTTTGAGGTATAACCTATAAAATAAAATTCACTCATACAAATTCAATAATTCTGAGTGAATGTATTGAATTGTGCAACCATAACTGCAATAAAATTTTAGAACATTCCCGTTATTCCCAATAGATACATTCTGCTTCCTAGTCTAAATTCTAAGCAATCATTCTCAATTTCTTATAAATTTGCCCTTTTATAACATGTCATATAACTGGAGTCCTATACTATGACTGCCTTTTTCTGTTCCCTTTGAAGTCAGCACTCAGACCCCAAAGCAGGCCGAGATCATACCAGGAACTAGATCACTCAAGAGAGTCATGGGGCAGGCCACCCGTGAAACCTCAAACTCATGTGATTCTTGGTAGAATCAGCTGCCACATGGCACCAGGTCCTTATACTTGGCATAGAGAAAGCAACAACTGAGCTTGATCCATCCCTGGTATCATGTACAGAACACTTGTTAAGACTTTTAACTTCTTTTACAACATCAGCACTCCACCAGGGTCATGGTATTTGCCATGGGGCCAATCTAAAAGCCTCACTAAACCTTACAATAGTCGGCATTAGTGACTGTATGAAGGACAGAGACCCATTTCTTTTTCTTTTTGGTAAACTAAACTAAAATTGATCTTTTAAAAAAGGTCACAACTGAAAATTTCAACTTAAATTTCCAAAATTTGATTTATAAATTATATTTTAAACCTTAAAGAAAAATTTAAGCTCTAATTTAAACTTTGAATAATAAAAATTTCAAAATTCAAACTTAGTAATTAAAAAATTCAAATGTAAGTAAACTTGAAGGTGAGTCATCCTTCAACCAGAGTCTCACTCAAGTTTCTTGGTAAAATGCTATTTTGATCTCTAGAACATGGAATTTTTCCCTCACACCCAAAATAGCTCTCAAAATTTTTCGGAAGAGTCGGGTTGGTCTGGCGGTGTTGCATCTCACCACGGCACTCTATCGGGTATCTGCGTCCTCAATCACAGGGACTTATTAAAGGTTATGACCTACACATACTGGGAATTCCTCCTTCCTTAGAGTAACTGCAGGGGGAATAATTATAGTTGCAAATCAAAAATGGCATTTAATGGGTTACGCACTCCTGCTGGCATCACATAGGCACATCTTCAGCTGGCTAGTGTCCTGAGTCCTGAGAATAGCCTGATCCTGTAAGGGTATCACAGACTAGTTAATGCTCAATCTGGAGCAGTTGAATACTACTTGTTTCTCTAAGAAACTGGGGCACACTGATGCTCAAGGTCATGTAATGACTTTGCATGTCATAATCTCCTTCCTAATCAGAAGTAATCAAAGTAATTTTTCCACCAATTGAAAATGGCAAGTCAAAAGTTGTTAGTCCTTCTTGAGTCAAATTAAGCTATGGGATCACATCTGGGGATGCCCACCTATCATTCATTTAAATTTCTTAAATCTAAACTTTGCACCTGCTACCCCTAGAACTCAAAGACTTTGGTTTCCTGGAAGGAGCTGTAACAATTTGGGCTTCACACACTTGTCTTGTGATTGGAACTAAAAGGTAACTCATGGTCCTCAAACCAATGCTTCTTCCTTGATTAAGGGAAACATCTTTGACAAATACTTTTCTCTGATACTTCTTCCGTTTGTACAAGAATTTCATCTGCAGCAGCCCAATGTGAATATTCCCAAGGTAACTTAATCTGGGTTTTAGTTCTGAAAAACAGAACTGTGATCCTGTGTCTTTATTCCCACCAGTGGTCTCCAGGGGACTTGGATCATTTTGAATGCTTTTTTTTTCTAAGTTAAAAAAAAAAACAAAAAACCCCAACACTCTGGGCCCAAGAAACACTCAGCTAAGCACATCCAAGGTGTACCAAGAAGAAAAGGGCAGGGAGAAGCTGTGTGATGTTTTCGAGGCTCATTCATGAAGTAGCATCAGTACTTCATTCAAGTCTTTGCTGAAAAGAGCTCTATTTCATGTATGCACCACAATTTGAATATCCATTCACCAATTGATATCTTGCTTATCCACCCTCCGTTTGATGGGCATTAGGATTATCACCTCACATTGGTTATTATGATAAAGCTGCTGTGAATATACATCTGTAAATCTCTGTGTGACTGCAGTTTAATTTTTCTTAGGACTTAAATTGCTCAGGGATATAACATATATGTTTCAGTTTTAAAGAAATTTTCAAACTGTTTTCCACAGTGGCTGGATCATTTTAAATTCCCACCAGCAATGTATACCAGTTTCCTCATATCTTCCCCAGCATTTACTGTTATCATTATTTTTCATGGAAGTCATTTTGATCAGGTTATAGTGATATCTTATTGTGGCTTTAATTTGTATTTTGCCAATGGTGATACGGTTGAGCACATTTACTTGTGATTGTATTGCCATCTTCTTTTAAAAATATCTGCTCAGGTCTTTTTACCCATTTTGTTTGGATTTTTTAAATGTTGTTTTAAGAGTTCTTTCTATGCTATTGTAGAAATACTTTGCCTGATAGGTAATTTACAAATATTTACTTCTATTCTGCAATTTGTCTTTATCCTTTTAATAGAGTTGTAGACAAAGCAAAATAATAATAATAATAATAATAATAATAATAATAATAATAATAATAATAATATAGATTTTAAATGATCTGTACCATTGGTTTACAATATTGTATGTTTCAGGAGGATAACTGATACCTGGATAAATGTATTTACCCACCACCAAGTTTCTAGCTCTTGTTCATAGACTTGACTAGGAAATCTAGGCTGGGAAATAGCTGAGCAGACAGGCAGAGACTCTCTTTCTCTAAGCCCAGCATTGCGGTATCCTAGTTGCATCTATTTGACCATGACTGGTCACAGATATCCTACCCTTTCCTTAGACTCGCAGAGACACTATCGCATTTGAATTCTCTTTGTTTTTCACAAAATATTTTCTTGATCTCACTGGGTACTCATTCGAACCTGATTCGATCACTGATTCGAAGTGAAGGAAGTGGCCTCTCTCTCTCTCTAAAACCTGCCTTCCCCCCAGCTCTTCCTCACTGTGCTGCTAAATCCGCTTGCTTGTGTTGGTGGAGAAATGGCATTTCATAACTCGTGCAGTTCAGATGGGTGTTAACATCAGGTAAAATTCCCATCAACCGAGCTGTGACAAATCACTGCTTGTTGTTAGGCGGCTCCTTAGAACCCTGAGAGGACGATTCCATGAGCATGCCCCTGGGCATCCAGAGCGACAGCTTTCCCCTTTCAGGGCCTTTGCACAAGTCGCTGACTTCTTTTTAGAGGGCGCCCTCTATCCACCACAAACAGCTCAGCGCCTTCTGCAAAGACTTGCACCTCGCGTTCCTGCTCCTCCTGGCAAAAGTAAGAAGAATCGTTCCCCTTACGTTGCTCTAACAACGTATTTCTATTATTGTACTTCCAGCATAATTGGTTTTGTTCCTTACTGGACAGTAAACTGCTGGAATGGGGATCCAGGGACTATTTCTAGCAGGACAGAAACCCTATCAGATCAGAGCTTCAGTCGGGTGACGTGGAGGCAACAAAGCAGTGAGGAGAAAACCTGAAGCTGAGGCCCCTGTGAAGAGAGTCTTAGCACGTGGGAGTATTCCGAATAAAGAATATCAAAAATAAAGGATATCAAATATCAAATAAAGACTCCAATGTGTAGTAGCTATGTTTTACCAGAAAAAATGCGATTTAGATTAATGATCAGCAAAACAGGAAAGGGATTACCACCAGTGGATTGAATGAGATCTAAAGCCTGGTACATAGTAGGCGCTCAATAACTGTTGGATTTCTTCCTGGCTTCCTGCAGCAGCCACAGTTCTGGGCTCTCACTGTTATGGAGAGGAGGAAAGCAGAGAGTGATGTGAAAGTGAACCAAGGCAGGACAACTCACCAGGCACAGCTGAAAGAGACTGACCTGAATTGTGTGAAGCAGATGGATGAATGGCCCATGGCTCTCACTGCCCAGTAGTCTAATATACGTAGTCCTCCACGATTTGAATTTTAACCATGGACGAGAGACCAAGTTTCTGTACTAAAGAAGGTTGTTAAAATCCCCAGAGTAGAGAAGCTCTTTAAGAGACAAAATTCATGATGGTCCTTTCACGGGGAGATTTATTACAAGAGAAGTTTCTAATATGTATTATACCCAAAGTCCTCGCTTCCTATGGTGGGAGGAAGAGAGATACCAAGGCATTCAGCAGGGTGGTCTGTCTAAGTGTCTCCCTGGGTTTTATGCTCATGACTGCTTTGAGCCAGGACAGATCAGAATGAAGTCACCTTTACCACAACTTGTGTATATTCTCAGAATATTTGCTTTTTTAATCTGTAGCTTGAAAATAATCAAATTTGCCTTATCTATTCTTTGGGATTGAGGCAAGGGAAACAGAACTATGACTTAGCATTATGTGTCTGCTCTAAACCTACCCACTGGCTCCGAACCGATTGCTTGAGACCTCACAGCTTCCCACTGCCCTTACAAAGTCCATACTCTTTTGCATGACTTATAAGTAAGGCACAGTATGCTCTCTCTTACTCTTGATACTCCAGCTGTACCTTCTTTTCCTGTGAGATAACATGCAACCAACCCAGGCCTTTGGGTTTCCTGTCTAGAAGACTTGCCCTTATCTTCCCTGCTTTACTCCCATCCTCATTTAGTATTTAACTTAAATTATTGTCAGTCATTCAAGTCGCAAATATGTATTGAGAGTCTACTGTGTGCCATACAGTGTTTTTAAGATAAGGACAATAGAGAATAGAAAGGCAGAGTCCCTGATCCCATGAATCTCATATACTAGCAGTAGGGAGACAGAATAAACAGGCAAGTAGTAAATAAACAAAAGTTCTTGTGATGTGTGTGGGGAGAAGGTAATGACGGGATAATGGAATACAGATTTCCAGACTTGCGTACCGGTTTGGTGAGAGAGGGTACTATGCATTGATTGGTTCACCTCATCATGACTTGAGCTGTGACATGAATGATAAAAATGATACTTCAGAGAGGCAGCAGTGAGAGCCAAGGCCCTGAGGCAGGGGCAAGCTTTATAAAGTCAAGGGCACAGTGCTGGAGAGAAAGAAGTAAAGCCCAGGTCAGAGAGGTCTGTGGGGCAGATCACCAAGGGCCTTATAAGTCATGGGTAAGGGATTCAGATTTTAAGCGCAAGCAGAAGTTACCGGAAGATTTTAATTTTTCAATTTTATATTACCATATGGTAAATATTATTCATATTTATTTATGTGAGATAATATTAGTGTATAACAATGTATGTTTTAGGAGTATAATTTCACAACTCTTCCAGTGTATGAGGCGACACCATTTGTATTTACATTTTGAAAAGATTCTCCTGAAAGCTGTGGGAAGTGCCTAGTGGGGATGATAGAGAGAAGGCATGGGGGGAAAACCTCTGGGAGATGCTTACAGGGGGTACGGCGGAGACGCTGGTGTCCAGCTGAAGGCAGTATCAAGATGAAGATTTCAGTGTCTGCTATACTGCATAATTTTCTCACAGCTGTGATGCTTCTACAAACGTCAAGTGAGTATAACCTCTGAGAGCACAAGTGCTGGAGGACATTGCACTAGTCATAGAGTAACTACTATGAAGGGAAAGGAGGCAGAGAGCATTGCTCTAACTCCACGAAGCGGTCGAGGACAGCGTGTGCAGGCAACTCATGCAATGCTTTCACAGGGATTATTTTATTTCACGTGCTCAACAAACAACATGACAAACAGCAAAACAGTGAAAAAGGAAAACACAGCAATTGTTTTGACTCTGGGTTCACTGGGTGATGTCCAGTGGATCGGGGTGAGAATCCCAGACCTAGTGATGTCACCACTGTGAACTTAGGTGGTTTTTTAAACTATTCTGAGCTGGCTTCGTCGGTCCCTTGTCTTTTAAATGCCATATGCTAAATGCACGATATATTTATAGCTCTTTTTGTTCAATTAGGCCATGTGGTTTCTCAATAGGACTACTTTAACAGTGAATTGGCCACCCTTGTGACTAAGGTGACCGAAGCTGCTAAGGTGCAGACCATGTAAAAGCCCAAGGTGCTGGATTCAAAGACCCTAAGCCTGAGATAAAGAAAAAAAATTGTAAAAGCACTGTGTGTAGTGTCAGAGCATTTATATTCTAGTCCCCACTCAGTCCTTTCCTGCTGAAACTCATCAGGAAGTCATGTGTGTTTTTTCAATAATTAGAAAAATAATATATGCACATGGTAATCTAATTAAAACCGTATTAAAGGTCACAAAATGAAAAGTGGGTATTCCTTCCCCCCTTAAATGCCATTCATCACCTCACAATTACTTAAATATCCTAGAAGAGTTTTCGATTATGCAGATATAACACAACCACCAGCGCACGCACACATGCACATACACACCCTCTAACTCTCAGATAAGAGTAAATTTAAAATAAATCTTGGAGATTTGTGCTGACCCATAGTGCCTCATTATTTTAATATAAATGAGTGTATACTGATAGTCATTTAAATAATTTTCAGTCTTTTGTTGACATAATGTTTATGGTTTGGTTATAATGTGCCAGGCACTATTCTATGTACTTTATGTGTATTAATTCATTTTAATACAATCATCCTTGTAAAAGTCATTATTATCCCAATTGTATTAAATATATATGTCTACCATATGTATTCCATATAGATTACAATTCTTATATAGCCCCATTTTGCACAGAGGGAAATGATGTCCAGAAAACTTCAGTACTGGCCCTGCAGACACACAATGATAATATTTACACCCAGTACTGAACAAGGCAGTAGCATACATCTTCCCCCACACAGTTTTGTATACATTTATTAGAATATCTGGCAAATGGTGGCTCTTAAGAAAAGCAGTGTTTAAATGAAATTGTCTATAAGATAATGTGTTATTGAAACATTTTTTTCTCTACCTTTACCCCAATTCTTATTTGTTTAAAGATTACATTTAAGAATGGCCTGTGGCTCAGGCAATAAGTCTGTGACTACAGAGGTATAGTTCACATAAACCCAAGATCCTGGGTTCATTTCCTGGGGCAGGCTAGGTGGTGAGCAGTCAAGATGAACAACTAACTAAATAAATAAAGGCTTCCTCCTCCTCTCTCTTCCTGCCCACCTGCCTACTCACCTTCATTCCTGCTGGCTTCTTTCTTCTAAAACAAATTAATTTCAATAAAATTGGCTTATTTGCATAAACATAGTAGGAATACAGTCATATCAACCCTTTTAGTTTGCTTTGCTGGAATTTTATATGAGGAAAGTAGATGGAACATCTAATGGTTTCTGGGGGCTCAGGAGCCATACCAAGTTCTCACCATCAGATCATGCTTATACATTTAGGTTAAGTCCTCTCTTCTCAAGGTCCCCAAAATATCCTGGGGCTTATGGGTCCACCATGGGGTGATCTTTATTACTCACCTTAAAACCCTATTAGTAAGGTATCAGACTAATTGTTCCTAGTGACTATGTGAAGTCAGTTTCTATTCTCTGTCATATTAAATTTTAATCAGAGCCTTGGTAAAAATATTGTTTCCAACAGCGTCTTAATATATATAGAAAAATCCACATTTCTTATCAGATTTATGCAAATAAGCAAATTACCATGAGAACTAAAAATATTTACTATTATTCTAATGATATCAGGGAGAGAGAAAAGTGAAAGTTTAGTTCTGCTCACGTAAAAGTAAAACTCACCAGGTTGCTACAGGTTATAGACAGACTACAGAGAAAAAAATACTTTTTAACTTAAAAAATCAAGTATAAAGAGTCAATAATATTTAAGACAAAAAGTTACTAAAATATTCATCTTTTTAGGTCACATAGTTTCATGTAATTTAATTTTGATTCTGTTTTCTATTAGTAATTTTATGAATTCAGTTTTCCCTAAATTCTGTTAATTCCTACCTAGCTTAGTTTTATAACTTATATTTTAAAGTATTTTCAAAATTCCTTCCACAAATATCTCTGAATATGAGAAGTATCCAAATACTCAAAAGTTTTTGTAAATGGCAAAGGACTTTAAAAATGACCATAGTTAAAGATCTGATTTTTTTTTATCACAATTGACAAGTAAGTTTGCTCACTTTCGTAGTATACAATATTTAAAAATAATAACCAGAGTGGCAAGTAAACACATTTTATTACTATACAAGTTATTTGAATCTCAAAGCAAAACTATTAGAATACATTTCTGTTATTAAACATGTACTGCTATATATTTTTAAATTTCAAATTTATTTTTGTGTAAAAAGATTAAGACACCTACATAATACAGTATTCTTTAGATATAATATTTCTTAAGATCAACTTAAGATAGGATCGAAGAGGCTGATCTTTCTAAGATGACAGACTGTTAAGCATTCAAACTCACCTTCTTCCCACAGATGCAACAAAACTACAACCATTGAACAACTATAACCTTTGAAAAAGAATGAGGACCAGCATCTCCACAAACAAAAGGGGCATATCTCCTCATAAAGAGTAGGGGAAACCAGTCTCAGTGTGAATGCTGACTGGTTCTGAGACACTGGAGTCTGTTGACAGGATTGGTGACACAGACACTCTATCCAGGGCTGAAGAGCTTACTCCCTCAGTGGGTGCTGCCACACCTGGGAACTAAACCCAGAGCACGTAAAACCTGGTGTGGAAAATAGAGGGACTTTTATTTAAAAAAAAAAAAAAGCAACAACAGGAATCTGGGGCACATAGAATACAGGACAGAGAGCACAGGGAGCTGATATAATGTGCACAGTCCTAACTGAAAAATTTTCATTCTTTAACCAACATATCCGTGTGGGGAATAAGAACTGAGATGCTGCTGGGCTCTAGCTCTCTTTTGCTTCTGTGGTACTGGCTCTAGAGAGCTCTGTATTACAAGGCCCACACTCTCATCCAGGGTGAAACACCCCTGCCTCCTCTACCATTAGTTCACTGGTGATGCTGGTTTGTGCTCTCAGGCATGATTCTCCAGCACTCATGGTTGCTGGGGCAGTGAGTGATTCTGTTTGGTATTTTCTGCTGATTTCTATGAATTAGGCTAAATGACTTCCTTTTCTGTTCTAATGTAATGACCTTGTGTTAGGGTATCAAATTGCAGACTGTAGACCTGGGGTGTGGCCAGGAAGGCTGTGCTTTCTGTTGTTACTGTACTAGTCAGAATCCCCTCTCCCAGGCTGGGAAAGGTAGCTCAGTCTGCAACCTGGGTACAGATAACTGAGCGAGATTTCCTGCCTAGAGGGTGTCACAGCTCTCTCAGTGAGGATTTTTAGAGAAGCTAAAACAAAACAGCAACTTGGGGTTACTGCTGCTGCCACCAATTCCATCCGGCAGTTGCATATCTGTCTACTACTTAACAGAGCTCCCATTCCTAAGTCCCAGGACTTGTCTGCCACTTCCTGCTGGGTCTGCTGTACAGGTAAGATTGAATCTTTCCCAGGAGGTGTGTGCTTTACTGAAACTGGCCCCCAGGAGACACTGGACTCCCTCTTACCAGGGAACTTTGTTGGGACTGTGACCTGTTCATGATCAGCTCCTGGGTCTCTCTCTTTACTCCTTTCTATTTATGCTTATAACTCCGGGAAAAACTCTGCATTCCCTGCCCTGCTTCTAACCCCGAAGGCTGCAATGATTGGGCCCAACACAGTGCTTATTCTAGAGCTCCAACAATTCTGACTGGCACAGAGATCGCAAAATATGTAACCTTCCTGGCCAGCACCCCAGGCCTGTACTCTACACCATGAATACCCTAACAAAAGGTCATTATATTAGAAGAGAAAAGGAGTTAATTTAGCCTGATTGCTAGAAATCAACACAAAGTACCAAACAGAATGAAGAGACAGAGAAATATACCACAAATGATGGACCAAAGCAAAACCCCAGGGAAAAATGCTAATATAACAGAATTAAGTACTTGAAGAAGACTTTAAATAGAGGAAGATAACAAAGAGATGGGAAGATATTCCCTGCTAATCCTTGGGAAGAATCAACATGCTACAATGTCCACCTTACCTAAAGCAATATACAGATTTAATACAATTCCTATCAAAATTCCACTGGCATTTCTCAAAGAAATTAAACAAAAATTTTTGAAATTTGTATGGAATTATATAATCCCTGAATAACCGAAGCAATCATGAAAAAAAGGACAATAGTGGAGGTATCTAACTCCCAGATTCAAACTATACTACAAAGTGATAGTAATAAAAACTGTAAGTTGCTGAAATAAAAACAGATACACAGAACAGTGGAACAGAATTCAGTTCCTAGAAATAAACTCACACATATATGGGTAGTTAATTCATGACAAAGAAACCAAGAGCAAATGATGGAAAAAGGAAAATCTTTTCAACAAATTGCATTGGGAAAATTAAACAGGCACATGCTAAAGAATGAAACTAGATCACTTTCTAATAGCATCCACAAAAATTAACTCAAAATGGACTCGAGATGTGTATAGGAGACCACAGAAGGAAACAAAGGTAATAGATTCCATGACATCTTTGGGGACTAGACTCCAGTGGTAAGGGAAACAAAAGAATAAATAAATGAGACTATATCAAACTAAAAAGCTTTTGCACAACAAAATAAACCGTCATCAAAACAAAGACGTTATGGCATGCTCTGGTAGTTTAGTGGTTAGGTAGGCTGACCTAATTTCCTTGAGATAAAAATGGGACTGGGTTATGTGCTGGCCACTAACAGGAGGGAGGAGGCAGAGCAGTCCAAGCAGGAGCAGAGAAGCCAAGCCAGCAACAAGGTAGCACTATGTGATGCCCATCAGCATAGTAATGATGTAGTCAGGCAGTACTTCATGCTAATGGACCCTACTGGTTTAAGACATTCTAGCACTTTAGGTTAAAAACAAATTTGGTGCCCCTATAAGGCCTGCTCTAAATGTCCTGACCAAAACACATGCCACTTTAACTCTCCCAGTGCCAGAAATGCCCAATAACTTCTCCAGTGCCAGAGATGACCCCCTCAGTGCCAGAAATAACCCAACAGTACTTAGGTTCTGCTTGACCATGCTGCGGTACTATTCTCCCTTTGAAGAAAAAGGCATGATCATGGAGTGGGGGGGATGGAATCCTTTTCCATTGTGACTCCTGTTTACTCAGGGGTCAGGAACAGCAGTAGCCACCTGTTGCAGTCAGCCCCAGCAGGACACTTTAACTCAGGCAAGGGGGCAGTTGCTGTGGTCCCCTCAACAGACTGGGCCCAGGGCAACTCAACTGCCCCTTTCACTCCACTTTAAAGATGACTCTGGTTTATTTAAAATGGGACAATATTGACATTTATCTTAAAATGATAGGTCAGGAACTATGAACGAATGATACTGTCCTGTTAAATGGCATTATGATCAGCCTGTGGCTAGGTCCATGGCCTCTAGCTGGCACAGTCCACATGCATCCCAAGGACCTGGGCTCCAGTCCCAGCAGGGAGACAAGATGACAACCAAATAAAATGGGTAAACGCTTCCTCCTCCTCTCTCTGCCTGCCTGCCTGCCTTCTGGCTTTCATTCCTGCCTGTACCTTTCCTTAAACAAATAAAAAAAGCGTCAAAAAAAGACATTAAATGAGAGAAGATATTTGCACATTATATATCTGAAAAAGCATTGATAATTAAAAATATATTAAAAAACTCATACAACCTAACGACTAAAAAATGTCTTCTAAAGAAGATACACAGATGCCTAACAGGCACACAAAAAGATGTTCCTCCTCTCTTGTTATCAGGGAAATACAAATTAAAAAAAAAAGGATGCAGAGAAAAGGGAACACTTTTACATTGTCAGTTATAATTGGTATTATAACAATTACTGAAAACAGTATTCCTGAAAAAATTGAGAATAGAAGTCCTCTCCATATGATTTAATCATCCCACTTCTCAGTATTTACCCCCAAAACACAAAAACAATCCATAATGCACAGCGATACATACATCCCTATGTTTACTGAAGCATTATTTACTAGAGGCAGGAAATGGAAAAAACCTAAGTGCATGTGAACAGAAAAATGGATAACGAAGAAGTATACACAATGGAATAAATACTACAGCTCTAAAAAAGATGAAACACTGCCATTTGAAACAACATGGATGGAACTATAGGGAATTATGCTAAGTGAAACAAATTAGAAGACAGACATATAACAGATTATATTACTCAAACTTGGAATATAATCAATGCAAATAAACAGATAAAGTAAAACCAATCCTTGGACACTGACTACAGAACTGAGTTTACCAGAGAGGAAGGGTTTGGTGAGGGGGATGTCCAGTGGTGGAAGACTACTGGAAAGGTGGTGGTGGGTATGGTGACATGGTGTGTTCTCGTGTATTTGATGAATACACTTGCACATCTAAACTTACATTACTTTGTAAATCAAACTTACCTCAAAAAATAAAGATATAAAGGAGCCCAAGTACAAGTCTAAACTAAGCCTATAAGATCTTTTATTATCCTAAAATTCTAACTAGTCAAGACCCCAGAATTTTACAAAGATGATCCCATTTGGTCCTGTAGCTCCAAGGCCTTCATAGACTTTTTTTTCTAAGACGCAGAATCTGGTATTCATCATTTGCTTAGAGCCATGCTTTGCTCATAAACAGAACTATAGGCTGTAAACAAAATCAAGTTCCATAACCAGGTCGGAGACTCAGGAGAGCGCACTGTCATTGTAACTGGACTCAGAAGGGGTTAATGACTCCTGTCGGTACCATAGCACCAGTTTTCTCAACACCATAAGCAATAGTTAGGCAATTTCAGAGTCTCTTCATGGTTCACCAACTAGCTATTGGAGTAAAAAGGTCCCAGAAACTATGAGACTTAATAGTTCATCAACCAACTTGAGGATTCAAACCTAGTAACATTCAGACAGATGTCTCTGTGTAGACTTCCTTCACAAATATAATTAAAAAAAAAAATTTGTAGTCATGTTTAAAAAGTAAAAAGAAACATCAAATCAATTTAAATAAATTTTATTTAACCCACTATATGAAAATTATCATTTTAACATACAATAAACATAAACATATGAGATGTTCTACATTCATCCTTTTTGTACTAAGTCCAGAGTATATTTTATGCTTATAATATATCTCACTTTGCACTAGCCACATTTCAAGTGCAAAGTCACATAAGGCTTAGCTATACTTTCCTGCTCCTATGAATAACACTATTAGCCCAAAGAATAGAAGTGGAATAAAGAATAGAAAGTCAGTTCATTCTTCCTTTAAGTACACATCAGAGAGGAAGTCTACCATGGTGATTAAAAGCACCAATTCTGGAACAGAACAACTGATTGCAGGTACTGGCTTTACCACTTCCTGGTATTATGTTTATCTGTGCTCCAATCTGCAAAATGGGTACAATAGTATACACTTCATTGGATTATTGTGAAGGTTAAATGATAGAATGTAGAACATTGGCACATAGAAATAGTATATAAATGTGTGCTGTAAAGTAGAGATAATGGCACCTAGATAGACTATATAAATATGCTATAATTTTAAAAGTCTAATTTTTACTAAATATCACTTGCAATGTTAAAAACATGTGATTCCTTCTAAAGGATAGTATTTTCCATTCAAAACTCCCTTGGCTTATCTACAAGGAGCAACAATGAATGCAACATATTTTTCAAGGAAAATTCACCCAGATAAATAACCAAAATGGAATATTTTCTTTTAGAAATGGAATTGCTCTAGTAGGGATTCTGTGTAAGAATTGTTTTGAAAAAAAAATACACACATTAGAAGTAGTATGGTAGAATTCTTTAGGTATTTTTTAGTGATTGAAGTAATTGCTTTGAAAGTTACTAGGGAAAATCTTAAAAATCTACTTTAAAAGGAACTACTGAATGAGTTTCTAAGCTTGAAACTGCTTCTACTACTGTGAACTAGATGTGCATAATTCCTTCTAAAGTATGCTTCTTCCTTAAAAGTCAAGCTATAAGAAATCATTTTAAGAAACACATAAACAATGTTCAGTCAGAATTTGTTAAATAACTGTTTTATGGGAAAATATCACCAAATTAAGAGACTCTCCCCCAGAATAAAAAAAAAGGGTAAAATATATTCAAAAGCAACTTGTGAGATATGTATTCCTTCATGCAAAAAAAATTATGTTCAAGTATAAAATTAATCTTTTTAAGATCCTTTAAGGAGAAATTTCTCAAATTTCACATCCCACTTATTTCTTCCTTTACCTTCTAATGCCCTCCCCACTCCCTATAGCCAGTATTTCTTGAGGAAAGATCTTTGAGGTAACCAAAATAAGTTTCCTTTTCATGGTAATGTACCAAACTTTCTCTTTTGCCTGGATTTCTTTTGAGTGCCAGTCTAGGAAAGTTTACACTCAGTATTTTAAGCACCCCTTTACTGCCATCCTTGCTGCCCCCCTCAACCCGATTGACAATTTTAAGAAGGCAAATGTATCTACATATGAAATTCTTATTAGAAACCTTCACCAGATATGATTGAAATTTTAATGCAAGCGGCAATTTTTTGCTGTCCAGTGAAAAAGAAATTCCTACAGCTGATTTCATGCAGGAAAACCTCATTAAGTCATGGAAATTTTATATTAAAAATGAAACTTCTGTGTGAACTATCAAACATTAAATAACATATTTAGAAAGCAAGTAGAACATCTTTAGTAAGCAAGTTCCACTTTCACAATTTTCTCTGCTCCCACTTTCAATGCTCAGTATAGAATAATCATTTATCTTGTTTAGTAATTTATCTCACAGTCATTTGTTACAGATTTGGTTGCAAAGACATTTCTTAACAATTTGTTAGCACAATGGGAAAATATGATTCGACATTGAAAGGATTCAAAATGTTTAAAAATAACACAGGATTATAAAGTAACAAGAAGGGTGGTATCATTTTTCAATTTATTTTGGCATTTTGTTCAGTTTTTCAAGCATTATCTCTGAAGTTTGTCCAACTCTTATTTTTAGAATGCATCCTGCTCCTTTTCCTTTCAACCTTGAATGTCAGTTTTGATTCTCTTGCCAGGCAAAAAGAAAAATGTCTCTTGAAGTTAACAGCTTATTATTTCTAATTTTTAAAATGTAACTGAAGTAATACAATATCATACTATTAGACAGGTTTAAGGTGCCCCTCTTTATAAACCAGCATCTGTATAAAATACATTAAATTCATCACTACAGTCCAATTCTAAACAAGGCACCTTTATTGACATCTAGCATCTAGTTTTTGGTCATTTTTTCTAAGGGTAGGTGTGGACAAGAATGAAGGAAAACAGGCAGGCAAGCAGGAAGAGAGGAGGAAAAGGCACTTTGTTTTATATAGTTGTTCATCTTCGTTGTTCCCCCAGCTCTGAGACACTAACCCAGGTCCTTGGGCTGTATGTGGACTGCACACAGCCACTACTCCACCAGGCATGCCAGACACTTAGTTGCTATGACCCAAATCACAGCACAAGTCATTCATGCACAGGTAACACATTGTAACACGTTGTGCTGGGACTGACCCATGTTTTCTATATACATTGTAGACAAGGCGATCAGGCTCCTAAAGCATAGAGTTCATATGATGATGCACATGCTGAGCAGTCACTCCAGCCTTAGGCATTCTTGGGGTTTCTTCTGGAAGAAGGTGGGCTTCTCCTGACAGTTCAGCAGCACATGACATGACCCTGTTCCAGCGCATTCACAGCGCCATCCCTCCGAGTCAGCTCCCCACCAGCACAACGGAATATTTATGGAGGGTGCTGCCATTGATCTCCAGGATCTACTAGCGGAAGGGTTTCAGTTCCCTCCTGTGGGCTTTGCTTCTTGGCAACAGAGGAGACCAGGACACAGACATGGCCCCTGGCAATGACTAGGTGTCTCAGCAGATAGCGGTAGTCCCCAGTGCTGTCGGAAAGGTACAGGGGATTCAGGCTCTGTGCGGCCCAGCACTTGGTTAGCAGATATGCCTCTCTGAGGCGTTGCCATGAATCCACCTCTGTGCCCGTAGTGCCTACACCAGCAGGACCCAGTATTGTCACACGGTAGCCTCTGTTCCTGCTCTGGGCATGAAGGAATGCGTCATAGGCAAGGTGGGAGAGGTCACAGCGCTGCATCGGTCATTAAGATGACACAGGAGTTGCCAGCTGTTGGGAATTGGCCAGGAGATGCCTGCAAAACTTCTCAGGCACTAACCAACAGTAGGGAACGCTTAAGGAAGAAGAAAGGGGGAGTGAAAAATGGAAGTTCTAACCTGGAACGTCAGCTCTCTGCCTGACTAGTATCTGGAGGTACTTGGTGTCTGGGATACTGGGGACAGTTAGCCCTCTAATGCAAAAAGGGAAGCACAATGAAAGAAGAAAATTCCTGGGTGTGAAGAACACTCTGTTTATGAAGAAAAGCATTCCCAGTGTGGGTTGGGGGTCAGGTCCAGATGAGGGATAGGTGGAGCAGAGACAGCAAATCACCAGATCTGCTCTACCAGAGAGAATGAGTTATAGGGTCTAGAGATTAGAAAAGCGAGGCTCCAACCCTCCCCCCCACCCCTAAATTAATATATACGTATACATACATACATACACACAAACATTCATGCACACACCATAGACACACCTGAATGTATTTATTTCCTCATTTGTAAGAGATAGGACTGCAACATCTCCAAAAAGAAACCCAGCCCCCAGCACATGTCCCGGAAGACTGAGAGGGGCGAATACTCCTGGGACAATCTGCCCACAGCCACACATGCTGGTCCACCCACCACACATGGCGCTCCAGCGCCCTCCCTCCCCGTAAGGGGGAAAGACAACTTTTATCTCTCTCCAAAATGGGAGCTGAGTGTGTTAGTACACAAATTCGCCTTTCCCCGATGCCGGCGCTTAGGGGTGTTGGCGGGCAGAGGCTGCAGTGTGAGTAGGTGCCAAGGGCAGTGCGCAGACACGAGGGGACAACAGACACCGCGGAGGCAGAGGCGGGGTGCGCAGCTGGCGCCCGGCGGTGGTGGGCACATGGGAGACCCCGAGGCACGTGGTGCGCCAGGCAGACCAGAGCCGCAGTAGATGCGGCAGCGGGCAGAAGTAGGCGCCAGGCACCAGCAGCACCGCCACTGGCCCATGCAAGCTAGCATCTGTGGGCTGATCATGACCAGTGGGTGTTGGCATTGGGAAGAGAGCCAGCTGAGGGCTTTGGCAACAGGCAGGGCGGAGGGCAGCCCCCAGCACCAGTCACCGCCTGGAGGAAACCATTCAAAGAATTCCTGGACTCTGAACACCAGAGTCTGAGGGAGTCTAATGCAATCTTGAGCAGGGAGATAGGGGAAGAAAGCTTTCAGACGCACCAGCATTTGTCTAGTAAGCTTCCAACATGCCGTTAAGAGGAAAGGCATAAAATAATCGGAATTTCCTATCTGTGGGTTGTGCCTCCGTGTCTTCAATGTCAGCAGATGGAAAACATTCTGCATTAGGACTTACGTGGTTGTTTCTGTACTCAACAGGTAAGGAAGAAATGAAATATCCTTATGTATAGATGACATGGTACTATATATAGAGAGAATCCTAAAGATTCCAGTAAAAAGTCCCTAGAGATAATAAATGAGGTGTTACCTGACGACTCAGCAGTTAAATACGTGGCTCCAGTCAGCGCAGTCCACATGCATCCTAAGGACCCAGGTTCACATGGTGGGGTTTAAGCAGCCAAGATAAGCGACTAAAATAAATGCTTTTTCCTCCTTTCTCTCTTCCTGCCTGCCTACTTGCCCTCATTCCTACCTGCATCTTTTCATCATCATCATCATCATCATCATCATCATCATCATCATCATCATCATCATCATCATGAATGAATACAGTAAAGTGAGTGGCAGGGTCAAAATCAATATACAAAAATCTGCTGCATTTTGAAGTGCAAATAAACTAGTAAAAAGAACTCAAGAAAACAACCCCATTTATAATTACATCAAAAAGAATTAAATACGTTGGAATAAATTTAAGCAAAGTGAAAGACATACTCTAAAAACTATAAGGCATTTTTAAAAGACATAGAAGACACAAATGGAAAGATACTCCATGTTCATTGGCTGGAAGGATTGACATTGGTAAAATGGCCATATTACCCAAGGCGCTATAGAGATTTAACATAATCTCCATCACAACCCCAACAACGTTTTTCAGAGAAATAGAACAAAATATAATAAAACTCATTTAAAACTACAACAGGCCCCAAACAGCAAAAACATTTCTGAGAAAAAGAACAAAAATGGAGGCATCTTATTCTCGTAATTCAAACCCTGCTACAAATCAAAGTACTGAAATCTGCATGGTATTGAAGTAAAAGCGATACACATTTCAAAGGGACAGAATTGAGAGCCCAGAAATAAACCCACACTTATATGAACAACTAAGGACAAAGGAGACAAGGACATACAATATGCAAGGATAATCTCTTCAGTAAACTCTTCTGGAAAAATTGATAGCCACATGCAAAAGATTGAAATGAGATCACTATCTAACACCATACATAAAAATGAATTCAAAATGAAGTGAAACTTGGATTCAGACCTGAAACCATAAAAAACATAGAATACATTACCAAAATAATCCTCAACATTGGCCTAGGAGATGTCTTTGAGAACCTGACTCCAACGTCAAGGGAAATAAAATTCAAAATAAATGGGACTACATCAAACTAAAAAAACTTCTGCACAGTGAAGGAAATTCTCATCAAAATGAAAAGATACCTTATTAAGTGGGAGAATATATTTGCATACCATTCATCTGACAAGGGGCTAATCTTCAAAATATGTAAATAACTCATACAACACAACAATAACAAAACAATCCAATTTTAAAATAGGTAGAAAACTGAAGAGATACTTCTCCAAAGAAGACATACAGATGAGCAACAGGACATGGAAAGATGCTGTACCTATTATTAGGGAAAGCCAAATCAAAGCATCAATGAGCTATTATTACCTCATACCTGTGAAAATGGCTCTTATCCAAGAGACTGAGAATAACAAATGTTGGAGAGGATGTGGAGAAAAGGGAACCCTTTTACTGTTGGTGGGAGTGTAAATGGGTTCAACTTATGGAAAGCAGTATGGAGATTATTCAAGAAATTGAAAATAAAAATTCCACATGATCTCCTTGCTCCATTTCTGGGTATTTACCCGAAAAACATGAAAATACTATTTTGTGGAGATATGTACACCCCTTCATGTTTACTGCACCGTTATTTATAATAGTCAAGAGCTGGACAAAACCTAAGATAAGTAGGTAAAGAAGACGTGGGATATATACTCAATGAACTACAACTCAGCTATCAAAATACGAAATCCTGCCATTTGCAACATGGATGGGCTCATTAGATTATGCTTAATGAAATGAATCAGAAAGAGGCAGACAGATATGTTAACCATGTGATTTCACTCATATGTGGTATTAAGAGAAACCAACCAGTGAACCAAATCCAACAATAGACATTTAGTCTACAGAATCAAAGTAGTAGTTACCAGAAGGGAAGGATCTCTAAATGGATTCAATTATATGGTAAAAGATAGAATTAGATTGTTGGTAGTGAGTGTATTACACACAGATGTTGATTTATAATACATACCTTTAACCTACATAATGATATGATGGATGTTCCATTAATGAAATTCTAAAAAATGTTATATTATTCCATTTAAATTATTCTTGAAATAACAAAATTATAGATAGTACTGGTAATAAGGGTTAGGGATGAGGGAAGAGGTATGGGAGGAATTTGGATATGCTTGTAAAAGGGTAGTATAAAAGATGTGTACAGTGATGGAATTGTTCTGCATCTTGACTGGAGTTGTGTATAAACAAACCTATCCATATGATAAAATTCCATAGAACTAAATCCATACACAAATGGGTGCAAGGAAAGCTAGGGAAAGCTGAATAGGAGCAGGGGTTTGTATCAATGTTAATATACTGGTTGTGATATCGAAAATAGTTTTGTGAGCTGTTACCATTAAAAGAAACTCAAAAAATTTACGTGGGATCTCTCTTTGTTATTTCTTAGTCATATGGAAAATTTCAATTATTTCAAAGTAAAAAACAAAGCACATATTAATTTTAAGATGCACAAGGGGAAAAAGAAATCACAATTTTCATGACTCCCCCTTATGAATAGAATTAAAGATTAAAATCATCAGCTCCATATTCCTAGTTCCCTGCAAACAGACCCCACATTCCCCTTCAAATGTACCTTCTCCAAGTCTTCCATTAGCTCAATAATTGGCTATTGTTGGGAGTTCCCTCTGTCTACTTCTCTACTCAGTTCAGGTTATTTCTGCTGCCCTCCCAGCCCCCGATTCTGTCCCCTCATCCACATGCCCTAAATTCCCCTCTCTATGCATGGTCCACCTCCAACTGGCTCTTCCAGCTGAGAGGAATCCATCCCTCTGAATTCCAAACAGCTTTTCACCTTGTTCTGAAGCTTTGTATGTACACAGCTAGGAGCTATTTTTGGACAGGGCTAAGACTGATCCCCGATTCCCTCAAGGATGTAAGTGCCTGCACATACCACTCAGTAGCAGCAAGGATAGTGAGGAGCAAGGGAGAGTCCATCAAGAAGGGAGGAAGTTACTGAAGGACCAACTAGAAAGCCCAGTATCTCTCCAGTCGTGGTTCCACCTCTTCTTTATAGTCATCCTTTTACTTCTCAATATCCACAACTGATTAATAGGGGAAATAGATGACAGGGGCTGATATATTCAAAAGTACCTGCCCCAATACCTGACATAGAGTAGACACTCAGAAAACAGACTGAGTTGGAAGACTTGGTCTCCACTTTCCTTTTGCTCACATACTGATTGTATGGATTTCAACAACTTGTTTTCCTCTTACGTTCATTTTCTTCTGTAATATGTGGACAAAACTATGTTTAAGTAAGATAAATGGACATATTTGTGTAAAAAAGCATCAGGGGCATACCCTGGTGGCCTAGTGGATACGTCTGCCACAGAGTAGTTCACATGCATCCCAAGGACCCAGGTGGTTCGAGACCTGGGCTAGGGGAAACCAAAATAACAACTGCATAAAACACAGCGCTTCTTTCTCCTCTTTCTGCCTGCCCACCTCTACTTGCCTTCATTCCTTTCCTTAAGCAGGGTATTGCTTGTGGAATGTGGATGAGTTAACACTCACTTGAGGCATTATTCTAGTAAGTTTACATATGTTAACTCGTGTTGATCTTATGAGTCTATTAAGTGGAGACTATTACTAGCTCCATTTTATAAATAAGATTTACACATAGAGATTCAATGGCAGAGGCTACAAAGTCTGATTAGCTCCAGGACCTGTGCATTTTAAGCTAGGCTAAGTTTCTAGCAGAGGCAGGGGATGATATTCAAGATGCTCACAATTATAATTTTGGAAGCTTGCTTTCTTTCAGTTTCTTAATAGGTTCCTCCTGTCCCATTTAAGCTCTGTAGAAAATGAATGACAGTTCTATCTCCTTGTGAAGGATGGGAACCAGAACTGTCATTCATTTTCTTCTTTATAATTTTGGATTTATAGGATCAGGGTTGGTTTCAGATCCCTTTATCACATGCAGACAACTTCTCCCATTAATACACTTCCCAGCCTGACTGCTTTCTCCTAGCATCCTGGTGTTACAAATATCTGCTTGTTTACAGAGATGTCACCTACCTCGTGAAGAAAGAAGGCCATCTGTTCCTGGCCTGCGCACGTCCTGAAGCACCATCTCTTTCCTCCATTCAAGATGAATGCCCTCATTTAGGTCTGTGTTGTTTTTCAACCTGTAGTCCTAGGTTTGTCGTATCTGAATCACCTGGGATCCTTGTTAAAAAGAGCCAACCTGAGTCTACACAATCAAAATTTGTTGGTGGGACTTGGAGTCTGTATTTCTACAAGTCTCCTTAGGTGATTCTGATGCATAAGAAAGCTTGAGACTATTCCTTTAGAAACTTACTTGATCAATCATTCCATCTGTAACCTATTTCAATGATGTTTCATTCTCCATTAGATTTTTAGTTTACAGATATGTTTAAATCTCTTCTATGCTAGAAATAAGAGGTCCTATATCATGGCATTGCAGGGAAGAATAATGTAGATGCTCCTTTATTAGAATTTGTCTGATTTTTAAAAATTATGATATATTTAAGTTGAGGGGTTTTGGTAGAAAAATTACATTGGACTCTCGTGGTGAGAGTGGAGATTGAGATGCAAATTCTATTTAAAAATCATGTAGTAATGTAAACTAAAAAACCTAAAAGAAAATACATATATAAGTATATATAAAAGAAAATTCCAGTGACAAAATATCATTTTCAGAGTATATATTATCAACATATTTTTATGTTGTATCTCAAAATTATAAAATTAAAGATCACCTAGATCTTCTGTTATCTTGTAGGAGCTGTAAAATTTTGCACTTTTTTTTGTCATGAGAATGTTTAATGTATATTTCCTTAGCAACTTTCAGTACGCAATACTGCATTATTAACTGGAGTCTGTATGCTGTGTATTCCATCCCATAAGTTTTTTTTTTTTCTTTTTTTTTTGTTGTTTCTTTTTTTTAGGAAGGATGTAGACAGGAATAAAGGCAAGTAGTCAGGCAGGTAGGAAGGGAGAGAAGGAAGAAGTATTTTTATTAATTAGTTGTTGATTTTAGTTGTCCAGGTCACGAACCCGGGTCCCTCAACTTTATGTGAACTATGTAACAGCCACAGACTTAAATTCTGAACCACGAGTGTATGCTGAATTATTTTATTTTTTACTTTATAACTCAAAGTTTTTATTTTTGACCTTAATCCACACTCCCCTACCCCCACCTCTGATAGCAACCAATGTGCTTAGAATTTTATTGTTTTTCAGACTCCACATACAAGTGAAAGATAGTATTTATCTTTCTCCTTCTGACTTATTTCACTCAGTATAATACCCTTAAGGATCATCCATTTTTTTGCAAATGGCAAGATTTCATTTTTTATGACTGAAAAATATTCCATTGTCTTTATATACTAAAATTTATCTGTTCTTCCATAGATAGATAATTAAGTCTTTTCCATATCTTGGCTATTATAAGTAATGCAGAGATGAACATGAGGATACTGAAATCTTTTCTAGTTAGTGTTTTCATTCCCTGTAGACAAATATGCAGAAGTGGGATTACTGGATCACATGGCAGTTCTGTTTTTAATTTCTTGAGGAACATCTGTACTGCTCTCCATAATGGTTATACCAATTTATATTCATACCAACAGTGTGAATATAACCAACAGTGCCCAGGGTTCCTTTATCTCCTTATCACTGCCAGCACTTATTTTTTATTTTGTTGATAACAGCCATTCTAACAGGTGTGAGGCAATATCTCATTGTGGTTTTGAGTTGCATTTTCCTGATAATTAGTGAAGTTGAGCACATTTTCATGTACCTGTTGGTCATTTGTATGTCTTCCCTGGAAAAATGTCTATGAAATATCAGACTTGTGGACATAGAGTTGTTCATGTAGTCTTTTATTAATTTTTAATGTCCATTGTGTCAGTAGTGGTTACCTCTAATTCATTTCTGATATTATTAATTTGCATTCTTTTTTTCTTGGTTAGCCAGGCTAGAGATTTATAAATTCTATTGATCTTTGAAAAGAGCCAAATTTTTTGTTTCATTGTTTTTTTTCTATATTGTCCAGTTAATTTTATTGATTTTATATCTAATTTTTATTTCCTTTGTTATGCTTGCTTGGATCTTAAGTTGGTCTTCTCTTTCTAGCTTTCTAATGTTGAAGCTTAGGTCAATAATTTTGTTTCTTCTTTTCTGAGTATTCCATGATATAAATTTGCCTTTAAGCACAGTTCAGTACATTCAGTATATCTAATAAAAAGTGTGTTGTTAAACCTCAAAATATTTGGGAATTTTTAATGTATAATTCTACTACTGATTTCTAGTTTACTTCTATTTTGGTCTAAGAACATACTTTGCATGATTTCTAGTCTCTTGAATAAGTTCAAGTATGTTTTATGTCTGACAAAGTGGTTATTTTGATAAATGTTCTATGTAAGTTTGAGAATAGTGTGTATTCTGTGGTTGAATGAAATATTTTATGTCAATTAGATTTAGTGGAGTAGTGATGCTAATCAATTTGACTGTATTATTACTCATTTTCTGCCTGTTGGATTTATCAGTTACTGAAAGAGCATTTAGGCACCAACTACAGCATGGATCTGTCTATTTTTCCTATAGTGTTTGTTTTTGCCTCATGTCAGTTGATATCCTCATGTCCTATGTTAGATACAGACACATTAAGGATTATTATGTCTTCTTGGAGAATTGACTCCTCTATCATTAAATAATGATGCTTATTATCCCTGATAATTTCCCTTATTCTGAAATCTGATTTGTCTGAAATTAATATGGCTACTCCAGCTTTTTCTTGAATATTGTTATTACAGTGCATTTTCCCCTGTATCTTTTTTTTTTTTTTTAATGAAAAGGTGCAGGCAGGAATGAAGGTGAGCAAAGGGAGGCAGGAAGGAAGAGAGAGAAGGAGAAGCATTTTTATTTATTTAATTAATTTAGTTGTTCATCTTGGTTGTTTCTTTCAGTCCTGGGAGCTGAACCCAGGACCTTGCAAATATGTGAACTGCCCCTACTCTACCAGGATGTGCCCCCATACTTTTATTTTTAACCTGTGTCTTTATATTTGAAATAGGTTTCTTGTGGAAAATAAATACTTGGATCTTCTTTATTGGCTCTGACAGTCTCTGTCTTTTAATTGGTGTGTTTAGACCATTCATATTTGGTTTAATGTCCACATTTGTAACTTCTTTTTATTTATTGTACTTATTATCTGTTTACTTAAAATTTTCTCCTTTATTTCCTGCCTTCTCTGCTTTTAGCAGTCTATGTAATTCCTTTTCCTCTTGCCTTTTAGCATATTAACTATACTTTAAAAATTATGGGTTACCTAAATAGATGTAACATGAATTTACAATTAATTTAAGTCTACCTTTAAATAACAGACTATCACTTCACATGTGATGAGAATAGCTTCATTCTCAATTCATCACCCCTATCCCTATGACATTTATGTCATCAATTTCACTCACTCCTATGTTACAATCACCTAGTATATTATTACTATTATTATTTTGAACAATTATTTGTTAGGTGACTCAATAACAAATAAGAGATTTTATTTCAACCTTCATTTATTTCATCTTTAAAGTCTTTATTTAATCTGAGGTCTAAGAAAAAACTTGAGAGAGCATGCTATCTAAAGAGAAACTTGGAGCAAGAATGAACTTTAGGGAAAAGGCATTCCTTTCCCCCAAATATTGTTATTTAGAAGAATAATGCCAAAGGGGCACAGAGCCAAGATGCACAAGCATTTATGGATGAAACAGTAGTTGAGTTGGAAACCATCCCAGAAATAATCTGTGGCTTAATTGCCGTCTTCCCTAGGTGAGTAATTTGCCTTAGGTTATATAGCTAGAAAGTTGCAGAACTGGGATTCAATTCCAGGAAGAGTGACTTCAACATCTGTTTAACCACAAAAGGCAGTTAGGACCTACTGAAGTTGACCCAGCCAATCAGACACCCAGACAAGAGCCTCAGACTCTGTTCTCCAGCCTCTTAATCTTCTAGTCACAAACAGGTGCATATCCTGAAACATAACTAATGCTCAGAAATCCTATACGAATTTTAGAGATGGAGGCTAGCAGTATTCTGGGGTCAAGGGAAACAAAGTGCCATCGAAATCATAAATGACATACAGTAAATCCTCATTCAACATCATCAATGGAAACTGTAGCTTCCATCAAATGACATCTAATGAAGCCAATTTTACTATAGGCTAAATGGTACGATCAAGAGTTAAGCCCAATATCATATTTCTGGTCACAGTAACATCACCAAACTTTTAAATAAAGACCCAAAACACTTATAATATTAAACAATAATTTTCTTTTTTTTTTTCATTCATTCACTCATTCATTTTTCAACTTCCAGTTTAGTGCCATAGATGACCAGGGTCTATCCTGGCAGCTCAGGACACAGGGCAGGAATCAACCCTGAACAGGATGCCCTTTTTATTGAAGGGCGCACTCACAGTCACACCCACACTCACTCAGACTTGGGTAATCCAGACAAACCAATGAACAATTTGGGGTGTGGAAGGAAACTAAAGTATCCAAAGAAAACCCACACAGACACAAGGTGAATATGCAAACCCGCATAAACAGTGGCCCCAACCCAGAATGCTTTTTATCTCTCATCAGCATTCTAATGAAATGATGTTTAATGAAACTGTTATTGAGGACCTTCAATATCCTCAGGAAGCAGAAGTGATTCGTAGAGTAGTAAGAGCTACAACTTTGAATAAGCTGCCAGCGGTCTTAATGAAATAAACGGGAGCTCTTTCTTGGAAGCTTTCCTACATGATGAGGTCAGTGAAAACGAACACTTAGACCCGAGATCCAAGGTACGTACCAACCAAGCTTCCTTGAGAGGGGGTGGAGGGAGGAGTGTGTCCGACACTACACAGGGACTTTCTTTCCAGGGAGCTCACCTTCGGTAGCAATTAGGAGTAGAGATTACATATCCACACAGCATGAATGGGTGTTAAAAACACAGTGCTGATATGTTTCTTGTGGCTCAGGCAGCTGAGACACTGACATGTGAACCACATACAGCCCAAGGACTCAGGTTCAGGACCCAGGGTCTGGTGCAAAACTGAGAATGAACAACTAACTACATAAAGATGTTTCTTCCTCCTCTTCCTTCCATCCTTCAAATGCTTCTTCCTCCTTGTCGGGTAGTGTGAGAACATGGCCTACGCCCAACCTTGAAAGTGGGCTCAGCGACTGGCCAGTGCTGAGCATTGACTTGAATGTAACAGATGAACTTTCTGGGATAACTGCCTCTGCCTTCACTGACTATACCCGAGATGTGCTGTCCTGGAATTTTTCTGCCCTTGCCTACTTTGTTGTTCTCTGTTCTGTCCACTTGGCTGTTCCTGGTTGCTCACTTCCCTCCCTTTGCTGATACCCCCATAAAAGAGTCCCCCTCCTTGCTGGAGACACGTTGCTTTCAGGAAACTTACCCAACCTGCCATCATCGGGAGACGAAGGCATGCCTGGCCAGCCATCAGGAGAGATGGATTCTTTCTCCATCTGCCATCAGGAAGCACTGAGTATAACGAAGGCCATGTGCTTGCCACCTGGGTCATCTCGTGATTTCCTCGGATTATCTACTAGAACTTGAACACCTGATAACACTCTCCTCCCTTCCTCCCTGCCTCTGAAAAATAACAACAAGGGTTCTCCCCTCAAACAGAACACAGTGCTTATTGAAAAACTAAGAGGATAAGATATATCGCATCTCACTAAGTACATAAATATGTTCATAAAGCAATTATTTTATATTTTTAGGAACAGATACATAAAAGATACATATTTAAAAACACATTAAAACTGTTGGGAGGCAAGGAAATCCACACAGTGAGTTAGGTATATAAATGTGTATATATATATATGTAGATATATGATTTACATTTATTACACACATGACTTACAGAGGCGATAGATGTGTATATTACAACCCTGAAATAGGATGTGTGAGAGCAGCATCTGTAAATGATTTAGACTCCTTCACTCTTATTGTTATATAGAAGGCAAACAATATCTCTGAGTGAATGACTTCAGCTTCTCTTACACTCTGAACATGACCTGAGAAACAGAACAAACCTTTCATAACATCTCCCTGACCCCTGTTCACAGCTCTTTCTGCTTCACTGTGGCCTATTAAAGCGGCAAGAAAGAGCTGTCTAGAAAGAGAGGAATAATAACTAAGGAAATAAAATGTTTATTCCCTTCAAAAACAAGGTGCACATTTCATGCCACCATTAGGAGTTTAGTTTTCAAATACATTCCCTTTTGATTGTTTCCATGTGCAGTGTTTCCACTGTAGAATACTCACTGGCTAAACAAAAGTGTTTCTTTGTGCAAAAGTATTTCTTTGTGCAAGTCAGTAAGGAGATATTTAAGTATTTTCTTCATCTGTTGAGATGTCTAAGACATTTTAATCTTTCAGTGTTAAATATGGTGAATCATATTGTCTGTTCTTTCCTCAGTGTTAAATTAGTCTTACATTCCTAGAAAATACCCAATTCAATTTCGATGAATCGTACTTTTTATGTACTGCTGGACTGAGATTGTCATATTGGCCAGTGATTTTTGGTATCAAGTTTAATGTGTTGGCACCAACTTGCTGAGTAGCAGTTTGGTCAGTCGCCTTTGGCGGAGAGCACAGTCCATACATACAACAATCAAGATGTACAACTAGAATGCGAATAAATAAAGTGCTTCCTCCTCATCACTCTTCTTGGCTGCCTGCCTGTTCACCTTCAGTTGTGCCTGCACTTTCCCTTTAAAGTCAAGTCTATGGTGTCAAGTTTATGGGGTCTCATAAAACAAATCAGGAAGTTTTTCCTCTTTTTCTATACTCTGGAACAGTCTTTATGGAGCTCGTATTTTTTCTTTCTTAAATGCTTGGCAGAATTCATCAACAAAGCTCAATTTTTGTGGAAAAGACTTTAGAATTGAGAGTTTAAAAATACTTATACTACTATTCCTTTATTCATTTTTTTCTTATATCAATTTCAGTAAGTTATGCTTGTAACTTTTTCATGCTATGTATCATTTTATTGGCAAAAATTATTTACAGTATCCTCTTGTTGACCGTATAGCATAAGTTGCGCCTCTGGTGGTGGCCTCCTTTGCATCTTGACTTTGGTATTTTGTCTCTAATTTCTAAATTGTTCTGGTTTTATAATTTTTTTCTTGATCATTCTTGCCAGCGGTTTATCAATTTTATTGAACTCTTCAAAGAATGAGCTTGTGATCTCCTGATTCTCTTAATTTTAAATCTGGCTTATGTTTAATTTTTTTTTCCTGCTCTTATGTTTTGCCTTCTTCTATGTTTACTTGGGGTCTGGGGATGGACTAAATTTCCATTTTTTCCTAAAATCTTGGGTTGTATATTTAAATAATTTATATCAATTTTCTTTTCTAATGCATACATATATGTATATATGTTACATATTATATAATGTGTATATAATATGTTATATATTATATATGTATACACATAATATGCATATACAATATGCATATACAATATGCATATATTATATACCCATATATATTACATAAATGTGTATTATATATAATTACACATAATATGTGTATTGTGTATATTATATATAGTTTATGTATATTATGTATATTTTATATAATATATAACATGTATTATATATTATAAAATATACACATATATACACATATACACATATACACATATAAAATATATTTAGGGTGATAAATTTCATTCACAAATTCAGCTATATCCCATGGATTTTTGCTATCATTTTTAGATGTGCTTTGTATTTTATAGTTGCACCATCTAGTATGGGTGTCCCCTTACCACATATAGTTGTTGAATACTTGAAATGTGGCTACTATGACCGAACAAGTGAAAATTTAATTTAATTTCAAATTCAAAACTGACTGGTGCAAACTATTTTTCTGCTGAACACAACTTCATTGTTTGACAGAGCTGCATTTCACTTTAGCCATTGAATTCTGCGTTTATGTTGTATTGCAGAACATGTGTTAAGCTTATGTTATTTCTGGTGTTACACATAAAACGTCACTAATCTAGTTGGTGTCAATGGACTGACTCAATAGAAATAATTTTTCTCTGAACTGATTTAACATTGCAGTATGTTCATTTGAAAAGTTTCTGTAAACTACAGAAGTTGCGTGTTATCAGTTTCTCTTTGTATGTCTAAAGATGACTTCCGAAACATTTACAAAATGTGTAAGTTTTATTTTAATCTATAAATTTATAAAAATTATAAGGGGCTTACATAATGTTTTTCTTGGACAGTGTTGGTCTATAGGGTCTCTACATAGTACTTCTTCAAAATAGAAGTTAATCATATGTAGTTTGGTTCTGTAGGTGAAGCCCATATTCAAGTGGATATATATTTATGGAGTTGAGCAAAGTGCCTGCTAGCAGTTAATACAACACAAATATTCAATAATGTATTTATATTCAATAAAATATTTGAGGAATTAATGAACAGAAGAATCTGAGTGAAGTATATGTTCATGAAGACACACTGATCAAATGCTACTTTTTGCCACTTTAAGCTGGGAATCATACAGTTGAGGAAGGCCTTTGTACATGGTATGAGCCTGTACCTTTGAGGCTTTAACCAGTGGTTCTCAAACTGATCAAACACAGCACCACTTAATTATATATATCTATGTATCTAGATTTATAGATTTTTTTAATGTTTTGCAAAAACATTCACAGATAACCTCAATTCCTAGCAAATGATAGAGAATAATGAAAAGTATTA
The DNA here is from genome assembly GCA_004363575.1 of Solenodon paradoxus. NCBI lineage: Eukaryota > Metazoa > Chordata > Mammalia > Eulipotyphla > Solenodontidae > Solenodon > Solenodon paradoxus. Next base: position 218,303 of record RJWH01002409.1, read on the forward strand.
TAAAATAAAATGGTATGTTTTTCCATCAGACATGTTCGGGCATGACTATATGAACATAATGAAGTTGCAGGTACTTGCCCCTAATTATAATACATTTGGATATAAGAGTAATATGACAATATTCTATTTATTATTGACATTTTTCCCTTACATTTAACATGCTGAGATAAAGGATAAATGAGCATATCTGTAAGTACACATAAGTATAATCAGTATGAATGTGATAGTTACAAATGCAAGCTGATACAGCTGTGTTGTAATGTTGACTCAAATACCAGAAGCAGTGATGTTGATGACAGAATATTTCAGAGTGGCGAACAATTCTTGGTAAAGTTCCAAAACAAAGAAAATGTTATCTTCCCTTGATTAACCCGGGAGTTGCATTCCTGGAAAATTCAACATATATTAAAACCATGAAACATATCCTTAAAAATCTGTGAAATGGAGTTAGGCGCTAGGTTGTGATCAACACAAACTTCCTGTGGGATGTTTGAAATTTGTGTGGGACTGACTTCCTCACTGCAGAACATTTGTCCCCTGCCCCATAGATTCCAATATTTAAATCCTGCTCCCTCACTCCCAGTTATTGTGACAATAAATCCCCGCCCTCAATCAATTTTCCAACACTCCTGAGGGAGCTCTGCCATCCCTATTAAGAACTTGCACCTAGTTCATCTGACAGCTGCCTCCCTCACCCATGCTCTCTCCCAAATTCTGTGACAGCACAGCTCAGGTCCCAGAGGATACAGCGAGCCTCCTAGGGAGACTCCCAACTTCTATCATTTGTTTACTTATTCACTTATTAAAATTGTGTATCATGTTTACTTATTCACTTATTAAAATTGTGTATCATCTTTCAAAAAGGATGTTTTTGTAAATTCCAAAGAGACATACTCAGAGACAGGGACAGACATTTGGGTAGGTAAAGAGTGGAAGGAAAACAGGCAGGCAGAATGAAGCTGGGCTGAGCCTCGTAAGCACACCCTCCCAGGGCTGTACATTCACTAAGCGTGAGCAGCAACCTGGGCTGTCACTTTAAAGAGGGACAGTTCCATTGTCCATGAGCTAAAACAAGCCAAAAGCATGCTATTGCTGTGGAACTTCAAAGTCTGTCATGGCAGCTGCTTTGCGCCCGTGACTCACATTGGCCTCCACACTCAGTGAAAACCTCCAGGCTACTTCTGCGCTGTTGGTGCAGCGCTGCCTGGGCCTGACCCAGCTCTGTTAGAACTGCCACATCCTGGGCCCCTGCCACCTCCTCGCCTGCTTTTGCTGTGAAGGTTATGAGTTCACTTGTGACATGTTACAATTCAGGATTTCAGGGACTGGTCCTCCTAGCTCTGTTGTTCGGTGCCTCTCTTGGTCTTTCTGACCCGAAGATAATTTATCCCATCTGCCTGGTCCCTTTCTCTTCAGCTCTGATTGTTTAGATTGGCATGTTTAATGAAGTTAAATGTCTAACCTGCCTTTTATCAATGTCTGTTCTCTTTTCCAGTTCCTTGACAAAAATGGTGAAGGAAAGACAGGAGCTGAGGAGTTCTGCTCTTTCTCTCAGCTGTGGAAGTACTGTAATTCATTTATCTAATAATACAGTGCCCTGTGAGAGATGATAGTATAGAAGTCAGAAAATGGCTTCCAATGTGAGTGTTCATCTTTTTCATAGCCATTTTACATTGTTCAGTTCTGCTGGGTTTTGTACTACTTAATTGTTTTGACAAAGATTTCCAGAGTGCCCTGGTGGAGTAGGAGTTAGTCCATTTT